>LPNX010018721.1:110639-162984 GCA_001517045.1 Pseudotsuga menziesii | reverse complement strand
TCACAGAGATGAAGGGAATAGTCGGAGACCTGGGAGTAATGAGGATACCATTGAAAGAGGATGCTAGACTAGTTAAGCAGCGTCCATATAGATTAAATCCGTGCTATAAAGAAAAAGTTAAGGATGAGATCGATAAAATGCTAGCGGCAAGCATCATTGAGCCCATAGAAGAGAGCGAATGGGTTAGTCCCATGGTCATGCAAGAAAAGAAAACTAAAGGAGACATCAGGATCTGTGTCGATTTGCGTAAACTCAATGATGCATCACTTCATGATCCATTTTCGACACCTTTCACTGATGAAGTATTAGATAATGTGGGAGGACAGGAGGTCTACTCCTTCACTGATGGATTTTCAGGCTATCACCAGATCAGAATCCACCCAATAGATCGACATAAGACCACTTTTGCAACAAAATGGGGATCATTTCAGTATACGGTAATGCCCTTTGGTCTTAAGAATGCACCAGCTATCTTTTCCAGAGTAGTAGTTGCTGTATTTAAAGAGTACATCCATAAATTTTTAGAAGTTTATTTTGATGATTGGACTGTATTTGGATTAATTGACAAGCACATAGGAGATTTAAGACTGATGTTAGAGAAATGTAGGCAGTACCATATTTCTCTAAACTTGAAAAAATGTATATTCTGTACGTCATTTGGTATTTTGTTGGGTCATATTGTTTGTAGACAAGGCTTGATGGTATATCCCACAAAGATTGCCATCATTGTAAATCTTCCAACACCCAATTTAGTCAAACAATTAAGGACAGTACTTGCTCATACCGGGTACTACAGAAAATTTATCAAGGGATACGCAAAGATTACAACACCGATGGAAAAATTGTTAAAGAAAGATGTAAAATTCCTATGGAATGAGGAATGTCAGCAGAGTCTAGACACACTTAAAGAGAACATGGTTACAACACCCATCTTAGTATTTCCATACTGGACTAAGCCATTTCATGTACATGTGGATGCATCTGGCATCGCACTAGGCATTGTTTTAACGCAACCAGGAGAAGGAGGTATTGATCATCCTATCGCATACTCCAGCAGAAAGCTATCTACAATAGAAAAGAACTACACCACGATATAAAGAGAAGGCTTAGCTATGGTGTACGCGCTACAGATGTTCAGGCACTACCTATTGGGTGCCTCGTTCAAGATGTTTACTGACCATTCCGCATTGAAGTAATTGGTCAATAAGCCAGTGTTAGGGGGAAGAATCTGCAGATGGTTACTCCTCTTTCAGGAGTATGATTTTGAAATCATTGTGAAACCAGGAAGATTGAATGCTGGACCTGATCATCTGTCGCGTATAGACTCAGGAGAAGAGCTAAGTAATCTAGAGGACAATTTGCCAGATGCACAGTTGTTTTCTATCCAGATCACAGATGAGTACTATGCTGATATCATTCACTTTCTCACTACAGGATGGGCACCTGATGAGTTTACCAAGAATCAAAAGAGGAAGTTGGTTGTTAAAGCAGCAGACTTCACCCTGATCGCAGGATATTTATACAAGTTAGGACAAGATGAATTCCTGCGTAGATGTGTGATGTTGCATGAAAAAGAGGCTATTATCAGAGAAGCACATTCAGGTACCGCAGGAGGTAATTTCGCAGGAAAGCCGACTGCGCAGAAAATCCTAGCTGCAGGATTATGGTGGCCTACTTTACATAAAGACACTAAGGACTTTTGCAGATGTTGTGATATCTGCCAGAGGGTAGGAAAACCTTCGTGGAGAGATGAAATGCTGCTACAACCGTAGATTACGCTGCGCACATTTGACAAGTGGGCTATAGACTTTGTGGGTCCCATCAACCCACCAGGAAAATGAATTGGTGCGAGATATATCATCACAGGAATAGAATACCTCACCAGGTGGGTAGAGGCCAAAGCAGTAAGAAATTGTGACACTGCTACAACTGCACAGTTCCTCTTTGAGAACATTATCAGTAGATTTGGATGCCCAGTAATTTTGATGAGCGATCAAGGCACACACTTCTTGAACCGCACTATTGAGGCCTTGACGAAAGAATTCCAGATACAACACCATAATAGCACTCCCTACCACCCACAAGCTAATGGTACGGTAGAGGCCTTTAACAAGATTTTAGAAAATGCTCTTACTAAGATCTGCAATAGCCAAAGGAATGATTGGGACCTTAGAGTTAACACTGTATTATGGGCGTATAGGACTACATGCAAGAAACTTACAGGACACACACCTTTCAGCTTGGTGTATGGACAGGAGGTTGTTATGCCTATGGAGTATATTCTTCCCAGTTTAAGAATTGCTCAGATCACCAGGATGGCTGATATAGACACAGTGCATGAAAGGCTAGTGCAGCTGCTTGCCTTAGAGGAAGATAGATTCATCGCCAGATTCCATCAGAAAGTGCAGAAGGCATGAGAAAAATCTTGGCATGACAGACACATTAAGAGTAAGACTCTTTAGATTGGAGACCTAGTACTCCTCTATGACAGTAAATTTATTAAATTTCCAGGGAAGTTCAAGATGCACTGGTTGGGGCCATATCAGATAGAGCAAGTTACAGAGGGAGGAGCCATTCAGCTCAGCAAATTGAATGGGGAGCTTCTTCCCACATTGATTAATGGCAGTAGGATTAAGCTCTATAGTGACATCCACTCCACCTCTCGGCCCTAGGTTAAATAGCTTATAACGGTGCAGATGTCCAGTGTAGTTAAAAGGAGGAATTAGTCTACACCGGCATGTATTCTAAGTATAAGGAATCACATAAGGACGATTCATTTTGCGCAAGACATTAAGTGGAAAAAAAAATGCTTAAGTTTGTTTTGAGTAGGTGATGTGGTGTGGCATCGCAGCAACGCGATGTTTCCCCGTGCCACGTACCCAATTTTGCAACGAGACAGAGGGCTAGTCAAGTTGCCTTTTGACAGGCAGTTAATGAAGAAATGACCGGTATCCCTTACCATAGATTTGGCAATAGTATTTTAAATTTTCCATATTTAGAAAATATTCAACGAGATCGGCGCCTGCACACACACACTTCGAGGGAAATTGATCGGATTTCAGCATTTATTGAGGATCGAAATGTCGGGTGTGGTCTCATCCATGCAATTAATACGATCGACGGATTCAGCCTAGATGACTGTTGCATCTGGGATTATCGTCTTCGGCATAAAAGTAGAAATTATTCATTTGGGAGGATTACATTTGCAAATATCCGAGAGCTATAGAGTGCATTGTTAAGTTCTCCCTGTGCAGAGCTAATTCCGTTATAGAGTGCTGTGATTTCTATATTTCGCAGCCATTGCCCATCCAGATTATTCCACCGAGTGGGTTCTATCCGAGGAGGAACCTATAGAAGCAATTTTGGAAAGGTTCGAACATGGTGGCCTTACAGCTGCTATGACGATGCTGCCTAAGGGTGTCACGCCAGGTTCATCACAGACCAGATAGCTGTCAAGGATAAGGAGTCAAGTTTAGACAGTAGACAAGTCCAGCCTAGAATAGCGAAAAAGGAAAAGGAGGAAAGTAAAAGTGAAAAAAAAGAAAGAGAAGACCAACTTGGATGGCTGTGCATGTGGAGTTTCCCAGAAGATCTCACGGAAAGAAAAAAAGACCAAGAAACAAGCATCCAAGATGTAGAAAAACAAAAGGAAAAAGGAAAGGAACGAAGGTTCTCAGAATGAAATTCAATGCCTGTATAGTTGGTACAAAAGGATCCAGACTGAATGAAATGTTTGAGAAGGCTGGAAGATACAGTTTTCCTTGCGATAAAAGTTCTAACCCAGATAAAGAGGAAAGGATATCTGTGGAAGGATTTTCAAAAGCTTAATATCCTTCAGGTCTTGCAAGCGACGAAGAGCGAGAGCATGACAATGAGGGAAGGAAATATATGAGGGACCAACAAACTAAGTTATAGAAACTATGCAGAATGAAGTTGCAGGACTTCACGACAAATTTACAAATACTTTGTAGGAATCCAAGGAGAAGCTATAGTAGGAGAAGCCCACTAGTAGTGGCTCGGGGACGAGCCACAAGTAAGTGTTAGGGGACTGTTGGAGCAGGGTCCCGCAGCTACAGGAGAAGCTGCCATTTTGGCGGATAGACAATTTTGGTGAAGATGAAGAGATAAGGTAAAGCTACGATGCCGTAGCATGTTTCTAGCTGCAGATCAGAGCCGAAAACTATGACTATTGGGACAGAGAAGTCAAGAAAGACGACAGTACCTGAGCGGCCGAGAAGAGAGATCTCACCCACTGCATTGAAGGAAGCGGCCAAGAAGAGAGAGCTCACCCACTGCATTGAAGGCAGCAGTGAAGATAGGAGGGCTCAGCTACCCTCATAAAGGAAAAGGAGCGACGAGGCTGAGGTATTGAAGACGAAGGAAAGAAGAAGGGAAGTGGTGCACAGTACCCATGGTCAGTGCCGGGAAGCATGGAAGACTGGAGAGAGCTGTGGTGTGACGGAAAGCGGCTACCCCAAGTACAGATATGCCGACTGTCACTAGTTAGGGTTTTTGGGTTACTATTGGGACAGGCCCACAGTGTTGTAATGGAGAGACCTTTGGGCCACCTATAAAGGGATGTATTTTGTATTGTAAAAGGTTAGCTAGTCAGATAACCTATAGATATTCAGAAAGTAGCAAGTCTGAGAGTCCAGTAGTCTGTTAGCTCACTGTTATTTTGTATTGTAACAATCTGTAGGGATTGACAGAGAGAGAGAGAGTGTGAGAGTATATTGTAAGAAGGCAATATAGAGAAGAGATCTAAGAGAGAAGGGCTCCAGGCTGTGTGCAGAGTTACCTAGAAGATATCAAGCTGCATATGCAGTGCAACAGAACTGTGTACCTCTCTCAAGATATAATAAACACAGTTTTGTGGACGTAGCTTCTACCCTGGAAGTGAACCACGTAAAATCAGAGTGTTATGTGATTGATTCATATGGTTGTGTTTACTTGTTGTATCTATCACTCATTATGTGAACTTTGCTTACAGTTAAATGTATGTATGTGTTATTCAGTTCACAGCATTATAGAAGGATAAATGTAATTTGAAGTCTTTAAGTATTCTATATAAGAGTTTGTCTATATTTCACTCAAGACAGTTAAGAGTCGCAGTGTAAAACAACCTTGTATGTTGAGCCCTGTAAGTTGAACACCAATGATGATAAGTACGCTGAGCCATAGCGGTAGGGTATCGCAGGGAGGTGATATCGCACCATCAGAGGAGCTGTGTTGCAAAATACCACCAGTTAAGGATCAAGCATAGAAAATATTTACGAGTTGCCCAGGACGTGGCGATGCGATAAGGGCTAGAGTCATCGCGAATAAGAGGAAATTGCGCGTCGCGGAGAGAGAGACCTCGCGGTTAAGAAGAGCTGCGAGATAGACACAGGATGCTACAGAACCTGGTCGAAGACACTTGAGTCTTTTTCCAACCCATTAGAATCACTTCGGGTGAGACTTCAGGCCACTCTGCGGTCTATCGCCGAAAGGGCCAGTGAGCTAGGGGTGTTGTTTGTACATTACAGTAAACCCGGGTCTGCCCATAGCGACCAACAGTCTGTGACATGATATTTTGTTGCATCAATGGCCATCAAATATGTGGTAATAGCATAGCAATAAACCACTCTTTATGATGCACATCTGACATACTGAAACTTCCTTTGGCCATCATAGTTTTAAACCAATGGTCAAAATCCCATACAGGCTCTGCTAATGCTTGTTTTATCTCTTTGATCTCAGTGATACATTGTGACTCATATTTAGGTTTTCTGAACTCAAAGATCATTGTGACTCATATTTCTTCAAGAATCTTCTATGGTTCTCCTGGTGGTACCACGTAGAACTTCATAAATCAGTCCAGTGCATGACCCCTTAGAATCGTGATCATTTGTGCTTTCTTTAAGTCCATGTTCTGAACTAAGCAAACCATCGAAACAACTCCATAGATGAACCAATGTTGCTCTAGATATTCTTCTCCATTTCCATTGAATGTGGGTAACCGAATATCATGCCTGGCCATTGAGTTGGCGTCGGGGTTATCTAATGACTGATTTAGTGGAGGTGTATCATCCTACGCGCTAGTCCCAGTACTAGAACTATCAGTGTTAACAACTCTTTCAGGAGATGATGCTCTAAACCTTACCTCTTTTGATACTCCTGGTGTGATGTAGTTGTGTCCTAACCTTGGTGTCTTGATAGATGCTTCAGAGTCTTCTGCTCCTTTTGAAATTGAGGTATAGTCCTCTTCCTAGTAGTGGAACCATTTGTTGGCCTCTTTCTCTTTCTTGTCTCGACCCATGGTTCAACAACAAAACAATACCAACAAGACACCACAAGAAATCGGCCTAACAGAGCATGCTCAGTCAGTAATGCCTACAAAGCAGGTGCAGTCTCACCCGATATATATTAATGTGTAACTACCAGAACCATGTTTTCGCAGTTGGAGAGATATTTTAGTCCCTTGGTGCATGGCCAAGGTGCTTGATAAAGACAGTGGGATGGAATCTTTTACTATGTGATAGCAGCACAATGATTTGTCGCAACTCGCGTGCGACATGACGTTGTCCTCACAACTCAGCAACTCACGCAATGGTTCGACGCAGCCGATTCCTTATACTTGATAGATAGTGCAGAACTTATATTTTAACTTAATAGATTAACCATGAAATCATACATAATATTCCAATAATACTTTAAACATCCATTAATTCATTGATTGTTCCTACTGTGACATACATTCAACAACAATTGTACCTATAATAATGCAAGTTAAACACACATTTGCATAAACATTCACCATTCAACAACATTCATCCATGTGACTTGGGAAATAATGTGGAAACCCATTTGGGAACAACCACCAAGGTTCTCTTCATCTGGCATGAGAAATGTGTATAGTACCTTACAGTTTGTGACCTGCAAATTGTTCTTAAGATATGTCTATCTGACTCAATCTCTTCTTGCTTTCATGATCTTTGGTTTATTCTCTATCTACTCTTACTGATACACATATAGCTTGGATCGACTCTTCTACTTTACTAGTGGTTTTCACATAGAGCTGGAAGATCTGCAGCTCAACATCCTTCTACTTCTACCAGAATCTCCTCTGATTCAACCTTACTGCTTCTAAATCTCTAACAATATAGCTTGTTGAATCTAACCCTTATACAGAGCGGGTTCCTTCTATTTATAGCATTTACAAGACCACGTAGGGTCAGATGAGTACTACTCAGTTATTACAGAATCAAGTGGTTACAAATTATCTATAATTACATTAAATTCCATCCCATACCTAGGTGCAAAAGTCCTAGATGAAATTAACCACAACCTTAACTAGCTGCAGAAACGTCCTTTAGTATTCTATACCAGTCATAACTAGTTGCAAAACTTTCCTTCCATCTTCTGCTGGTTCATCCTTCCACAGTATTCCTTGACTTTCATCTATCCAGCTGTAACTCTTCTACATGCCTCTTCCACTGACTCTGGATGTGCTTTTCCTCGTTGCACCAACCTTATTGCAACTTCCTCTGTTCTGCACTTCCTTTCTATCCTTATCCTAGCTTTCTCCATTGTGTGCATGTTTTATCCTTCTTGTGCCAGTTCATTTGTTTCCTTCTTGACCTTCTTTTACCTAGTCACGCACGCACTTTTCCTCCTTTTCCTTCTTGTCAGATTCTTCCTTGTGCACTGTTCCTGGCCCAACACATTTCATTTAATAGTTACAGCAGAGTTAATATTATTATATGATATCAGATCAGGGATATTACAGTGGTATTAGGCCTCTTTCCTTTGTCCAACCTATGGAAATTAGGTTCTTTGTTGAACAATATTGCAAGTCACCTCTTCTAAGAAGGAAGGAATTTGAAGCCATGAGACTAGCACTGACTAGTGAATATTTTGAATGCGATGATGAGGAAGAATCCTATTATGATGATGAGGTTACTAATGTTGATGATAATGACTCTTCATATGAAATTATGTGCATATAGAGTAGAAGGATTAATCCACCAGAGTTCACCATTGTTGATGACATAATGGTCATTGGAAGAAAGGCACTAGAAGTTGATGATTTTGAGTACCTCTAACGATATCAAACATTAAGTAAAGAGATTTAGGATTTTTTTCCTTTTCGGTATTTCTATGAATATGAGATTTGGATATTATTAGGAATATGTATTCCTTTGAAAACTCACATTAGAATAGAATAGAACATATTGTTAACAATGTGTGCAGAGAAGTGGAGCAAAGGTTACAAAAAAACGAAGTCTCACCTTCCAAGTTCTCTGCATCAAATATCTATGAAGAAAGTGAAAACAATATCATGGTGGAATGTAATTTACTACATAGTGACTGCATGAGGGAAGAAATTTGTGCAAAAGAATATGAAGAGGCACCATGCACAACTAAAGACCTAGCATCCAATCATCAAGTTGCTGGTAGTATGGGAGATGAATCCACACTTGAAGATCTACTTTTGGAGGAGCACGAGAGTTGATCCTAGATTTGTTATCATTTTTGGCAATTAAATTATTCATTTAAACACATATTTTATTATCTTTTGTATATTTTATGACATGCAGATCATTATTCAACCTTACGTATGAGTGTATTTAAGATTTATTTGAAATATTTGTATTTATCATTTTTTATGGTTTTATTAATTAAAAATAACATTCTTAAAGTGCATTCGATATATTAATTGATTTATATATTTTTTTTGTAGACTTTATAATCTTTTTGGGCTAAATTATAAACAGAACGCATTCAACCAGCCTTTTGCACAACATGTCTAGCTCGATGTCCAGCTCGTCATCCAGATCATTGCGTGAAACTCATTGGTGGTTTGCCAGATGTTGAGATGCATTAATGTAGATTGCAGTCCTGAAGTGCACCAACAGACAGACATTATGTTTGCCCTAGATTGATGCCCAGTGGATCCATCTCACAGCCCAGCCTCCCGTTCAGCTCTCCGTCCAGGTTGCCCATCATACTATGCGCTGCTGAGAATTAATTCCGAGCATTTAAAACATGAAATAGCTGCAAACGAATTGTTATCCACCCGTCTAGGTGATGAAGCTTTGTTCTAGATGTTTTCCATCCTACATCATCCTTTGCTTGCCACCACATCAACCATCCATGTGCTGGATTGATGCATTCAACCCATGCTCTAGAATATTCTCCACTACGCTCTCCTCTGTTCGCCATCAGTCGCCTGCTACGCTCAAGAAGGAACATCTGTGCCACTTCTTCAGATCGTTCACGCTGAAGAGAAACTTGTGCACCACCTCTGAAGACCATTTGTGCTAAAGAAGGGAGATGCCTACGAGTTGGCATGCAATCTGTTATGTGCCTTTAAGATCAACTAAATTTAGAGAGCAGATGACCACTAAAGGGTCGAATTTCTCATCCCTGTAAATCATTATATATAGCAGCCTCTATGAGAGAGCTGGAGTTAACTAGAAAAATCAGTTGGTTAGCAGAGTTAGGAGAAGAGTTCTTGATGTGATTTACTCTTGAACATTGTATTTCTGTTTCACCATCTGAATAAAGATTCGTATGCATTGCTGTTGAAGATTGCGTTTAAGTAGAAGTTAGCCAGGCATCATCCCTGATTGCTGAGAGGGACCCTCATCAATGAGAGGTTTCTTTTCTCGTTTATTTCTTTCATTTTTGTTGTATCTAGTTTAATTCATAGTCTGTTTTATTTCTATAATGCAATTTAATTTCTGAATTACATAGTTAACTACACACATAGTTTGTTTCCATCTTTTCTTTCAGTCATTTCATTTTTAGTCTATTGTTCAGTTTATTTGCAAGTTAGATAAAATATATTGTTTTTTATTAAATTAAGTAGATTTAATTCTGTCTATTTCATTTCTGTTCTAATTATGAGTTTATGCAATTTACTTTTTAGTTTATTAATATGTAATGGTTTCTTTATGCTTATGTTTATGAATTTTCTTAAGTTTATTTTACTGTTAGATTTGCTTAGTAGGTAGGTTTGTTTATTGCTTTATGCATTAGAATTACATTTGCATGGCTTCAGCTGAAGATTAGCTCATTTAGGTTAGTTTTTACCATTTTAACTATGCATCTTATCATTCGGACAACCTGTTCAGTATATTATTTAGCCACCCCTTCCAGACCCACAGTTCAGTCTGTCATTCAGCCCTTAGTTCTGTTTTTAGTGTTTTTTATGTATTTTGAGATTGTTTTTAGTTTTGTTTTGTTACTGTCTAAATTATGTTTTGATTGTCATATTTAGATGTTAGTTTTGTTTAACATTAAAGTTAAAGCTTAATTGTTTAGGTTATTTATTAAAGTTTTATTATTTTCCTTATTTCTTTTTGCTTGAATGCGTTTCAAGGTGTTTTTGTTTCTTGAATGTTATTGCTGATTTTGTTTTAATACTGTATTATTTTGTTTTTATGCTTTTTAGATTGATTTATTCATTTGCATGTGAGATTGAGTGTTATATGTGTTTCCTTTAGTATGTTTTTAGGCTATCTCTTTTATGTTGTGTTATTGTTGAAAGAACTTGTAGGACAGAACCTAAATATTTTTCTTTTATTAAGTTTTCTACTTTCTTCTTTTATCAAGTTTTCTTTATTAATTTTTCTACTTGCTTCTCTTATTAAGTTTTCTAGTTGCTTATACTATTAATTTTTCCTTGTACCCTAGTTTTCCATTTGAATAGTTAATTGTTGATTTTTTTTTAGTTTAAAGTTTATTATCAATTATTTAGTTTATTATTCTGTCTCAGTTTAATTACTTTAATAATTCTATTTTTAGGAGTTTGACTCAGTTTTTCATTTTGAAAGATATTTCGATCTTTTGCTTGTTAAAATATTTACATGACACCCTCTATCTTCACATATATTTTGTGTCAACTCTGATCTTACCAAACCCAGTTGATAATTAACGAATAGGTGCATTAATTTAGACATTATAATAACCCCAACACTTTTGGCATCATTTCTGGGGAGTTGTTCTGTAAGGTAGTCTAGAATTCTTTATGAATTTTAGTAATAGGTTGGTAGTGGGGAAGCAGTAAGACAAAAGGTAAGAACATACGCATCTTTTATAACAGGAACCCCCAAATCCAGTAACAGTAGTAGCATAGGATTTATTTATTTTAAAAAGTATTTCATGAGTAGAATTAGAGATCCTCAGGGTAGATTTGTCAAGACTGGAAAATTTATTGAAATCTCTACTAACTACCGTAGGGGACGTAATTCTTGAACTACTAAATCACCAGAAATGTATCTAAAGACGCATATAGGATGTAGTTCTACCCTGAAACCTAAAGAAACTCCCTTAGAATATCTTACTGGAGAATCCATAGAAGGAGAAGGAACCTTGGCAGAAGGTCCTAAGGATCCCGTTCCTGAGGAAGTTCAAGAGGATCAACCATTGGAAACCCCTAGCCCTCCACTATTTTTGAATCCAATTAACACAACTTTCTCACTAGTAGGAGATCCCAATTTCGTTGATTTTGTTTATCCTTCTCAAGTAAAATCTCTCTTTGGAACCTCAGTAGATCCATCTATCTCGTAAATTGAAACTTCTACCATAGAACCTACTATCCCTCTAGGATTCCATAAAAACACGGTTTATTAGAGGAAGATCTTTCCCCAAAAAGAGCGCTGGGACACTCCATTATCACCTCAAAAGGAGCCTCCTAAATATATTTACATTAAGAATCCATCTTATATGGAGAGATAGGGAGAAAATGAAGACCATGATGAAGTTAGAAATGAAGAAGGAGAAGGGGAAAATTGAACTGAGGATACCTTTGGGTTCCCTATCTTAGATATAATGCAATATGTAACCATGAAAAACATCCCACCTTCCTCCTTACCTACTTTCTATGGAAAAATAAATGAGGACCCGGACACATTCCTATTCGAGTTTGATATCCTTTGTGGGAGTTATAGTTATCTACAAGACGCTCACAAACTAAAACTCTTTCCCGCTACACTAAAGGATTTTGCCTTGAGATGGTTCATGGGATTAGGAGAATCTACTATCAGGACTTGGGATGACATGAAAACCTCATTCTTGCGAAAATATCAAGAGTACTACAAAACTAAGGACTCTCGACATTATATATTCAAGATACAACAACTTAAAGATGAGATCCTGGAGGATTATCTCAAAAGGTTCATTTATACATTACATAAGTATAAATATAATGACCTACGAGAAGATGTAGTACACACACTTTTCCTTAAGGGGATCTCCGAGGACTTGTTAGAAAGTCTAAATCTCATGGCAGCTGGCGCTATTTCTCATAAAAATTTTGTACAAATTGGTGAGATATGTAAAAATTATTCTAGGAGTAGGAGGAAAGTTACAAAAAAAATTTGAGAACCTTTTAGTAGAAATATAAGAGGAAATGTTCCTAGTTCAAGAGGAATTACAAGATTAGAGATAGGAAACCTGTTGGAGAATTTTAAGACTGATATCTTAGGAGCAATGGGTTCTCAACTAGATTCTTTACAAGCCAAGAAGAGGCAGGATGAAGAATGAGCAGAAATGAGTATCTTTTGTCCAAGATGTAGAACTAAAAATCCCCAAAGGGAATGTCCATTAAGCAATATCTATGTATGTCACATATGTATATAAGAGCATCCAACAAATAATTTCCCATCCTTTCCTGGATTGCAATCCATCTATAAGAGTGGGGATGTAGTTGAAACATCTAGGATGCCTCCTTGGGAACCTAGAGACCAACCAACATATCCAAACTTTTCACCATAGCCTCCACTCTATTATCCTCTGTATCAACCACCTCAACAATGGAACAACTCCAACTAGAAGAATTGGCCACCTCAGTATCCTCCTCCTCAATTTCAAGAATAGCAATATTGGTCACAAGGATGGAGAGGAAAACCATATCCTCAACCACAACCTATCCCTGCACCTAATCATCCTTATCCTCAAAATCAAACAAATTTCTATAAAATGTCATTTGGATTTGCACCTCTAGTTCCTTTTATCACACAACAACCTCATCACTTTCAGAATGCAAATCCTCCTCAACCAACATTATTACCTGCACAACCGATACCTAACCCTAATAATAAACCAACTCAATCTCTTAATGACATTGAGTTGCAAACTCTTCCATCATACCTTTTTTCGACTGTACCTGTACATGAAATTCAATTACAATCAGGAAGAGTTGTGAATAATAAACCCAAGTTATCAGTCATCATTCAGGAACCAAGTGAAGAAGAAGAAGATTCAAGTGAACCCATGAATGATGCTATTTTGGATGATGTGAACATTCCAAAGGTTCCAGTACACACCCATACTCCACAAGAAACTATTTAGGAGCGAAGAATTCATCCATTTCCAGAGAGACTAATAATAGAAAAACCTGTAGTTCATCTGGAGTATAACATTTTGAATGAATTAAAGAACATGTGTATTAAAATCCTTCTATTACAAGCTATCAAAGATATACCAATGTATAGTAATGTAATAAAGGATCTAGGTATTAAATGCCCAAGAAAGAAGCAAAACGACCCTCTTACAATTCATTTTATAGGAGAAATGTCTGAATGTATGACAGGTTAGTCCCGGATTGCAAAATATAAAAATCTAGGAACCCCAGTAGTGACTGTAATTATAAACAACACCACCATAGAAAATACATTAATTGATTTAGGATTTTCTATCAACACGATGAACACTACAGCTTTAGAAGTTTTATAGTTAGGACAATTTCTTCGACCTACTCTTTCCATCCTAGAACTAGCAGATCGCACTACGATAAAACCTGTTGGAGTCCTGGATGACATTGTTGTATCTGTAGCTTCATGGGAATACCCTGTTGAATTTATGGTCGTAGAATCAAAGGATCCTTCTAAAGGACATCCTATTATCTTGGGAAGACCATGGTTAGATACTGCAAATGCTTTTATAGGGTGTAGGGATGGAGAGATAACTATTTCCAATGGGTTGTCCACACAAAGACTTATTTTATACCCCCCAACACAACCAATAACTAAAAATTCATGGTGGTTAAATTGTTCATTTGGGGATGAAGACTTTGATGATCTCTCCCTTCCTAGTAATTTTTCTTTAGCACTTTAGGAGAAAACCACTGGGAATGTATTAAACCAGTTTGTTTCTTCGACAACCTGTACAGATTTCCCTCAGTCCTTTGCTTAATTCGATCATATTTTTGGAGATGAGTTTCAAGAGAATATGAATCTCTCAATGTTTACAGAAACAAATTGTGTCTTCGGAATTAAAGAGCATACAGGACCATATACCATACCTCATGAGGTTGTCCCTGAAACATTCTTACATATAAACGCAGGATTAAGTGAAAACCAACAAGCATAGCTGCTTACAGTTATTAAGAAACAAGATGGAGAATTTGCATGGGAATACACCAATATGAAGGGTATACACCCCGATACCTATATTCACCATATTTATATGGATCCAAGCATGTCACCTATAAGGAAGCCACAGAGGAGGATGAATCCTGCTCTAAAGGATATAGTAAAAGAAGAATTACAAAAACTCCTCACTGCTTGTTTCATCTATCCTATTTCCGATAGTAAATGGGTATCTCCTTTAGTAGTAGTTCCAAATAAAGTCACAGGGAAATGGTGTATTTGTGTTGATTTTAGAGAGCTAAACAAAGATACACTTAAAGACTACTTTCCTTTACCTTTTATCGATCAAGTATTAGATACTCTGTTAGGTAAACAATATTTTTCCTTTCTTGATGGGTATAGTGGTTACAACCATATTTTAATAGCACCAGAAGATCAAGACAAAACCAATTTTACATGCCCTTGGGGAACAAATGCTTATCGATTTTTTCCATTTGGCTTATGTAATGCACCTACAACTTTCTAGCGAGCGGTCTTAGGAATATTTTCGGATCTTATACATGACTGTGTGGAGGTATACATGGATGAGTTTACGGCCTATGGTAATACTTTTCAAGAATCCCTTAACAATCTCAAGAGGGGCTTGATCTGATGTCAAGAAATGAATTTATCTCTTAGTCACAAAAAATGTAAAATGTTACTGACAGAAGGTATAGTTTTGGGACACCATGTTTCTTGCCAAGTAATTAAGGTAGACCCTACAAATATCGAAGTAATTGTTGGCCTTCCCTCTCCCAAAAATCAGAAAGAGGTAAGAAACTTCCTTGGTCATCCAGGCTATTACCGCTGCTTCATTGAAATTTTCACTAAAATAGCTACACCGATGTTTAAGTTACTTACAAAGGACTCAGAATTCCAGTGGACAAAATCTTGTCAAAATGCTTTTGAAATCCTAAAAGCTAAACTATCGGTGGCACCAATACTTAGGCGTTCTGATTGGTCCCTCCCTTTTTACATATCTATCGATGCCTCTGATATGGCCATAGGAGGAGTCCTCGGCCAAAAAGAAGGACAAGCACCTTATGCCATTTATTTTATTAGCAAAAATTTGACCCCTGTTGAATTAAATTATATCATTACTGAAAAAGAATTTTTGGCAGTAGTTTATTCTATTAATGAATTTCATCATTATATCACAGGTTATGAATTTTTTGTGCATACCGATCACTCCGCCATTATATTTCTCATGAATAAACCAATTACCAATGATAGAGTGACCCGGTGGCTTCTTTTATTACAATAATTTAACATTATTGTCATTGACCGACCTGGTTAAGAAAATCTTGTAGCAGATTTCCTTTCCCGTATTCAACATGAATACGGTACTAAACCAGTTGATGACACTTTTCCTAATGAACATCTATTTGTTGTATCTATTCAAACCCCTTGGTTTGCAGATATTTCCAATTATCTAGCAACTGGGAAAATACCAAACCATTTGTCTCCACATGAGAAGCGTCGTATTATAGTTCAGAGTTCTAATTATTCTTGGGTTCATAATGATCTCTTCCACACTGGTCCTGATATTATTATTCGATGGTGTGTGCGGGAGGATGAAATGATAGACATCCTCCATGCATGCCATGATGGACTATGTGGAGGACATTTTTCTGATAAGAGGACGGCATATAAAGTCTTACATTTCGGTTATTATTTTCCAAGCATTTTTAAGGACGCTACCAAGTATGTTAAAAGATGCTATAGTTGCCAAAGAATGGGTAGACCTACGTCATCTGATCAAATGCCTTTACAACCCCAAGTTATGATTGAACCTTTTGAGAAATGGGATTTTGATTTTGTAGGACCAATTTCTCCCATGTCTCGTAAAATGAAATATATCTTAGTTTGTACGGACTATGTCACCAAGTGGGTAGAAGCTAAATATTTATTTAGAGCCATAGAGAAATTGGTAGTAGAATTTATATATGAAGAAATATTCACCAGGTTTGGTGTACCTAGATAAATTGTCACAGATCAAGGTACTTAATTTACTTCTAAATTAATGAAATAACTTACAACAAGATATGGCATCTGACATTGCAAATAGTCAACTTATCACCCTCAGAATAATGGTCATGTAGAATCAACTAATAAATTATTAGAATCCATTTTAACTAAGACCATTCACTTACATCAGAAGGATTTGGAAGATAAACTCCCAGAGGCTTTATGGGCCTATAGAATAACATGGAGAAACACTACCGGACATACCCCCTATGAGTTAGTGTATGGAAAACAAGTCCTTTTACCTATCGAATTTCAAGTTAAAACTTTTCGTATGGCAGCACAATTAGGTATGAATTTGGATGAAGCACAGAATCAATGAATATTACATATTAATGAGTTAGACGAAATTAGACAAGATGCACTACAAAGAACGATGTTAATACAGAATCAACGAAAAACATGGCATGATAATTTTATTAAGAAAAAGCAGTTTAATATTGGAAATTGGGAAATACTATTTGATTCATGGTTTAAAATTTTTAAAGGGAAATTAACTACCCATTGGATGGTTCCATACCAAGTAGTTACATCTTTTGACAATGGATCAGTAAAAATTAAAACAATTGATGTCTCAGAAATTTCCTTTGTAGTAAATGGACATAGACTTAGGATCTATCACCAACCGACATATAAACATGATTTTATACAAAATGTTTTGTAGCAAAATGAAATGGAATTATTTGAAGGGGAAGTTATTCCTCCTCCTCCTGATCCTTGAAAAATATTTTGGGTTATTATCACTTGTTTATATGTAAATATGTGCTTGTTTCTTTGAATAAATAAAAGTAATTTCTAATAGATTGTTTATACAAGACTCTTTCTCTTTTATGTCTTTATGAATAAATTGAATAATCTAACAAGTGGTTTTGCAGTCTGATTACAAGTATATTATCTTTATGACCAGCTAACACAATATTACTTGGACAAGAAAAGTATTCTAAATACTCATCAGGTACTTTAATCTTTTTGGGGTACTTTCGAAATTGGCAGCTTATATGGATACATTTTTTTATATCATACTTAACCAATTTTTTTATTATTCATATAGTTTTTTATTCATACATGTATATTTCTGATTTCTTCTTCTAAACAAGTTGCTTGATAAGACCCACTTTCATTATCATATTTTTCACAACCTAATTTTTTACCTATGGCTTACTAGTTCATCCTATTCTTGTTGTCAAAACTTGTCTCTTGAGTATTTTAGTGATAACTCAAAAGTAGGTGGAATTTTTATCTATGGGGAACATCACTTTACTTTATAAAGAAGAAGGGCTGTTAGGTTAAAGGATAACTTTCAGTTATTCTCTTTTGACATTTTTTATGAGTCTGGCCATTATGAAATTACTTAAAACTTTATTTTGAAAACAATTGAATGATGTGTTTAGCAGGATTTAACACACCCTAGTGCCAATCAGCTTCCATATATTTAATATCATTATATAAGGTAAACCCATCTGGGTACTGAACAAGCCTGCTGGAAGCGGGTCAATGCTAAGTAAAAACCTTACAACGGGAAGCTCGATAAATGAAAGTAAACCCATTTAAGATTCAAATGAAGGAAAATGAAATATTAAATAGTGATATAGTAAAAATGGTTATATTATAGCACTTATGATTAAATTTTCTAACTAAATTTTTTTTTGGGAAAATAGTTTTTACTTCCATTTCAGTATTAATAATTCTATTCTCTTACCTAGTCATGCATAAAAATGATCAATATTTTTGTTATTTAAAATGTAATCTATGTTTTTATGTTATATGTTCAACCTGCCCAAAGTTTTACTTTGGACATGGTTGAATTAATTGTAAACCTTATAAATAATAAAATTATTTTGAACCTGAGAACTGTTAAATTAAGAACTCTTGAAAACCCAATAAAGCCATTTTTAATTTTTCATACCATGTGTGACATGAAAGATATGTTATTTTACAGGTTAAAAGAGTGAAGTTTAAATTACCTTCTTTATCTGCCAAGTTGAAGGCAACTACTAGTTTGCCTTCTTCCTAAATTGTTTTTCTTTCTTTTTGCTCTGTGGGACCTGCCATTTCTCCAATTTGGGGGAATGTTGATCCTAGATTTGTTATCATTTTTTGTAGTTAAATTATTCATTTAAACACATATTTTATTATCTTTTGTATATTTTATGACATGCAGATCATTATTCAACCTCAGGCATGAGTGTATTTAAGGTTGATATGAAATATTTTTATTTATCATTTTTTTATGGTTTTATTAATTAAAAATAACATTATTAAAGTGCATTTGATATATTAACTGATTTATATATTTGTTTGTAGACTTTATATTATTTTTGGGATAAATTAATAAACAAAATGCATTCATCCTACCTTTTGCACAGCATGTCCAACTCGACCTCCATCTCGTCATCCAGCTTGTTGCGTGAAACTTGCTGGTGGTTTGCCAGATGTTGAGACATGCTGCTATAGATTGTAGTCCTAAAGCGTGCTAGCAGACAGACACTTTATTCACCCTAGATTTATGCCCAATGTATCCAACTCACGACCCATCCTCATTCTTCATCCAGATCGTCCATCAGACTGTGCATTGCTGAGAATTAATTCTGGGCATTTAAAACATGAAAAAGCTACAAACAAACTGTTATCCATGCGTCTGGGTGATGAAGTTGTGTTCTAGATGTTTGACAGAACGCATTCTCCTTTGCTCACCACCACATCAACCATCCATGAGCTGGATTGATGCATTCATCCCATGCTCTAGAATATTCGCCACTACACTCTCCTATGTTCTCCATCAGTCACCTACTGCGCTCAGGAAGGAACCTATGTGCCACCTATGCAAATCGTTCACGCTGTTCAGAGAAACCTGTGTGCCACCTCTAAAAACTATTTGTGTTGAAGAAGGGAGATGCCTGTGAGTTGGCCTGTGATCTATTATGTGCCTTTAATATCAACTAAATTTAGAGAGTAGTTAACCACTAAAGGGTCGATTTTCTCATCCCTGTAAATAATTATATATAGCATCCTCTATGAGAGAGATGGAGTTGGCTAGAAAAGTCAGTCAATTAGTAGAGTTAGGAGAAGAGTTCGTGTTGTTATTTACTCTTGAACATTGTATTTATGTTCCACCATCTGAATAAAGAGCTGTATGCATTGCTGTTGAAGATTCAGTTTAAGTAGAAGTTAGCCAGGCATCACCCGTGATTGCTGAGAGGGCCCCTCATCAACCAGAGGTTTCTTTTCTTTTTTCTTTCTTTCATTTTTGTTGTAGCTAGTTTAATTCATAGTCTATTTTATTTTTGTAATGCAATTTGATTTCTGAATTAGATAGTTAACTACGCGCGTAGTTTGTTTTCAGCTTTGCTTTCAATCATTCATTTTCAGTCTATTGTTCAGTTTATTTGCAAGTTAGATAAAATATATTGTTGTTTATCAAATTAAGTAGATTTAATTCTGTCTATTTCATTTCTGTTCTAATTATTATTTTATGTAATTTACATTTTAGTTTATTAATATGCAATGGTTTTTTTATGCTTATATTTATGAATTTGCTTAAGTTTATTTTACTGTTAAATTTTCTTAGTAGGTAGGTTTGTTTATTGCTTTATGCATTAGAATTACATCTACATGGATTCAACTAATGATTATCTCATTTACGTTAGTTTTTACCATTTTAACTGTGAATCCTGTCATTCAAACAGCTTGTTCGGTCTGTTATTCAGCCACCCCTTTCAGACCCACAGTTCAGTCTGTCATTCAATCCTTACTTATACTTTTAGTGTTTTTTGTGTATTTTGAGATTGTTTTTAGTTTTTTTTCTGTTAATGTCTGAATTATGTTTTGACTATCATATATAGATGTTAGTTTTGTTTAACATTAAAGTTAAATTTTAATTGTTTAGGTTATTTATTAAAGTTTTATAATTTTTACCTTATTTCTTTTTGCTTGAATGTGTGTCAAGTTGTTTTTGTTTCTTGAATGTTATTGCTGATTTTGTTTTAATACTGTATTATTTTGTGTTTATGCTTTTTAGATTGATTTATTTGTTTACACGTGAGATTGAGTGTTATATGTGTTTCCTTTAGTATGTTTTTAGGTTGTCTCATTTATGTTGTGTTATTGTTGAAAGAACTTGTAGGACAGAACCTAAATATATTTCTTTTATTAAGTTTTCTAGTTACTTCTTTTATCAAGTTTTCTACTTGCTTCTCTTATTAAGTTTTCTAGTTTCTTATAAGTGAAGTTTTCCTTGTACCCTAGTTTTCCATTTGAATAGTTAATTGTCGATTGTATTTTAGTTTAAAGTTTATTATCAATTATTTATTTTATTATTCTGTCTCAGTTTAATTACTTTAATAATTCCATTTTTAGGAGTTTGACTCAGTTTTTCATTTTGAAAGATCTTTCGATCTTTTTATTGTTAAAATATTTACACGACACCCTCTACCTTCGCATATATTTTGTGTCAACTCTAAGCTTACCAACCTCGGTTGATAATTAAAGATTAGGTGGATTAATTTAGACATTATAATAGACCCAACAATAAGGATCTCCAAAATGACTTTGAAAAATATGTAAATCCCATCCTTAATGATGAGGATTATGGAAATGAAGTAGAGGCAGTGATTCATGAGGTGGACTGCAAGTCATTGCAAGGTGATTGCATGGGAGAAAAAAGTGAAGATGAATGCACATACAACTTATTTGTGGGTGATCTCCATATCACTGCTAAGGATGTTGGTTCATGTGAAGCTGGAGAGACATCTTTTGGATCAGATCCAAAATAAGAGTATAAATCAGATTTACAGTCACCTCTTGAGCCTCATAATGATGAACAAGACAAGGACACACCATTTGGGTGTGAACCCGAGAGTTTGGTAGAAGAGTAGGAAATCATAGTGTCGTTACAAGAATTTGATGAAGATGAAATGCTAAGGTATGATGTTTAAAAGTAGACATTACGCAGTCAAAGATCGAAGTGTAAGAAGGAGCTTCCTTCTTACACTTCCAGGTATGATGTGTTTTCTTTTTTTTGAAAAAATCACAGTTCATTCCAACCTTTAGAGATAGCCTCTACTTCATATCATGGAAGTGATTTTCCAACAAATTTTAAGGTTGTTTGGTATGTTGAGAATGAGATCTATGTTGCGGATACATGGCACAAGAAATATGATCTTATGTGTCATCCATGGGAAGGATAAACCTTGGTGGATTATATTCTTCTTATTGGATCACTAAATGAGGATAGAGAGAATCTTATAGCAGTCATGAACAACTTTGTTGACACCAATTCCTTGGTGACAAGATGTTGTTGGAAAGCTTCTGTAGGAGAATTGGAAGGAGAATCCTTTCTGGAAGAGTTCATAGCACTAAAAGAATGCATGGTAAAGATGAAGGAGAGGTATATGAAATTAATATATGATAGAGAACATATCCTCATGGTGGCTGAAATATACCATAGTGCACTCAATAAAGAAGAAGAAGAATCAGAAAGGCTCACTAGTAAGTTGGAGATCACTAATAATTCATTGAAGAGCACACAGAGGGCCCTTCAAGAATCAATAATGCAAAATTATCAAATTTTAAAGTAGTTGAGTTCATCACATGCCCTCTCCTACATGGAATGTGGTGATTTTTACATGGAAGATGACATAATGGAGGTGATGAAGGAACCTCATGTGGAGGACAAATATGAGGAAAGTTCTGATTTGCAATTGTTGGTGAAAGGAAATGCCATAGCATATCTTGACCAAACATTTGACTTGTTGCAGAAATACATTCAATAAGACATACAATTCATATCTACAAGTAAAGGTACTTATTTTTTCTGGGGACTAGATAGACAAGTACATCATTGAGATGGAAGTCCAAGGATGCACAAGTTTTTCCTACATCTATAGGGATTTGTTTGACATGCATGCATTGGACCAGAGGCCTCAGTAGCTACCTATATGAAGAGAACAATTAGTTGTTAATAGGGTGGCTGATTACATTCCACATAAATAAGAAATCCAAAGATTTTATTCATCCATGGATTGGTTGGATGAATACATAGCCAAGATGGAGATTCATCAAGGAAAAAAATATTCATTTGTCTATGATAAGACTTTTTGATTTACTAATACTGTCCTACCCTGTGGGAAACACAAATATATATTTTGCAGCCATCATATACCTCTATTACATATGAATAGGAGGTGCATTGTGATTTGCATGTGCCTGAAGGATTTGAGAGAAAACAAAATGGAGACAATTGACTTTCACTTTTTCAAAGAGATTTGGAGATTCCTCTTGGTGAAATATGTCTAATTTTGAAGGAGTAAAGGGATGGTAAAAATTATGAACCAATCAAAGGAGTGAAGGATTCATCCACTTTCCTAATGGATGAGTACTACTGAAGTTTCAATTTGTTTCATGAATTTCCATCCTCTACACTTTTTACTACAACTATAGCACATGAGAATGATAACTGGGTGAAGGGATTCTTTCTTTTGGTTCCAAGTAAGGAGAAGGAGGATCCCACACTCATCCATGGGGATTTGATGAGAACACCACCCCCTTATCAACAACAACAAATGCATCCATTTCCTATATTTGATTCCTCCATTTATGGTAGTGATTGCATGACTAGTGGAAGAGAGTTGAGCCATTGGGATTGTGCACATGGGAAAGTAATAAGATTCCGATATGGACCTTACAGTTGGAGGATTTGTTCATCCATGTCAAGGATTGGTAGGTAATTATTGGATTTATGCACCTTGGAGGGTGTACCTTTTTATTAGAACAAGGGATTTTCAGTAGACACATCCTACATCTTCTGTGGACAGCATGAGCATCTATGGTTGTTGGAGGATTCCTATAATTGTCTTAGAACATGGGACTCACACCTATGTCATTGTAACAAAAAATTGCGAGCTTCAGTTTTGGGGTGCATCAGGAACATAAGGGATTCTATTCTAGGAGGGGAAGTCTCATAGATATTCAATTTTGCATTGGAATTTTTCAATTTTCAGTGTGGTGGTATGATTTCCATATCCTCACTTTCATTTTTTGTGATGATGATTTTTTATGGTGGTTATTGATGTTTGGGAGGATGTAGTTGAGACATTAGGACCATGGAATTTCTTGGAATGACATCTTTCAAAAAGTGGCAGGAACATTTGGATACTTACAGTTGAGGAAATGGGATCCATGCATACTTTTTTCTAAGGAGTTGTGTTGGAAGTCATTCTCACTGAAGGGAATGCAATGAAAGGAATGAGACCCTAGAATTGGTTGTCTCTAGAGAATATTTGCATGCTATCTTGATGGAGCAAGTCAACCTTTCTTCACATGAGTTAATAAATGTGGTGTTATCACTCCAGGAAAAGCCTCTAAGTTGCAGCTCGAGGATGCCTGGTAACTTAAAATGTTTTTATGTTTTTTCTAAATGGATTAAGTCATATGACCTAAAGGACCTCACACGCTCAAGACATGCATAAAAATCAATCTAAAGATAAGGCTTCTAGCTACCAATGTTGAGAGGTTTGATAATAGGGTGAACAGATGGAGAACTTACTATGTTGCCAGATTCATATATAAAGCAATTACATATAAATGGCTAATCATAACAAGGAAAATTTCTTGCAATTCAACTCATCAACATACAGATGGGATGACAGCTATCAGATATTATATAACATGAATAAACCTGAATCAGACATTCAAGCACAATCACAGAACAAAAAATATATGGAAGTTGAACATATAATAACAAAAGAGCTTATATTAGGTCATGAATAATATGAGAAGCTTGATAATGATAATGGTCTAAAGGTCCCTGAAGTCAAACCCTTGCTTCAAAATAAGTCTTAGGATTTATAGCCTTTACAAAAAAATTCAGATCCTAAAAATTTGGATCTGATTTACTAAAAATAGATAAAATAAATGTTTTGTGCAAAATTAGGTCAAAAACCCTAATTCAAAAACCCTAATTTAAGTACTAGTCTATCTAACTCTAACACTTGTTCACTCATTGAACTCTTTGATAACTACAGTGATTAATGAAGTAGAGTTGTGACCTATTACCTGATAGACAAGCCACAATTGGTCAAAAACATGTAGGGTTCGTGACCCATTTCTCCTTGATCACACCCTCAAAAATGGAACAGACCCCCTCCACTCATGCTTTTCATCAATTTTCAGCTTTATAATTCACCCCTGAGGTTTTTGTACCCATCAAAATTGGTTCTGTGTGTAAACATATCATTCTACGCTCTTTTGTGCTTTCAGTGGTTAAGGAAGTAGAATCCTTCGTCTGTTAACTGTCGAAATCTTTGCTTTCGGTAGCTAATGAACAGCTGTTGCGTTTTCCTAAGCCACCGAAAGCTCTATTTTATACAAAATTTTATTATATTTTAAATTAACCTTTTATAGTTTTTACCTCTGTCCTTCTGGTATTTATTCCATTTGCATAGGGTTTGACAGAGCAGCAGCATCATGACCTACCTCATGATCCTGAAAGCTTGTTGCTTCCTCTGTTAGGGTTTCTAATGCAAAGTGAGCTTGGGAGCTAGGGTTTGAGTTGGAATTCTTCATCTGCAACCTCAATAATCTGATCATCCTGTAAATCCTGGTGTTGTCATTCATAAACCTCAGATTCCTTTTTTGCAGCAAGAAATACATCCCCTTCATTTCTAGTAGAGAATTATGCAATTGAGTATTTTTCTTGGTTAATATTGCATTAGTTCTTTTTATCTCTCTCTCTCTAGTACCTCCATTTCATGTATTTTCCCTAACAGTCGGTTATTCTCTAAGACCTAGGTTTTATTGAGGAGGTCTCTTCCATTGGTTCTTATTGACCTTCACTTGGTGTTGGTGAAGGAAAATCCTCATGTTCTGCTGCAACCTACTTTGTTAGGTCAACTTCCAGCCCTTGTTCTTCTTCAGAGTCTGAGTAAGGTAGGTTAAGTGCATTTTTACCTTGTGTTGGAGAATTCTCCTTTTTTCCACTGAAATCTAGATATCTCTTGGTTCTATTGGTCTTGGGAGTTGGAGAGGGCTGATCCACTGCCACTGGTGAGATGACAGATCAACTTTTTCCCAAAAAATTTTGCCAAACTGCTGAAAAATGGGGGCTCGAAGATGGATTTGGTTCTCCAAATATGTGACACCTATGTATAAACCGAAATATGTATTTTTATATTGGTTTTTTGTGAGAAAAAACCTCTCTTAGTTTTTTAAAATTCATTTTCATTTGATAGAGATTTGTATTTCAAAAATATGTGTCAAACAGGGAAATTCTAAGATCCAAAAATTAGGGCTCAGAGATGGATTCGATTATCCCAATATGCAACACCTATAGGAAAACTAAGACATTTTATGATTCTTTGACATGTTTGGAACAAAAACCTCTGAGAATTTTGAAAAATGATTTTCCTGTCGCTCAGAATCACCATTTTAAAATGATGCCTTTTCATAGTAAAACGCCAATATCGGTGGCTTGGAGTGCCCTAAAATTTCAGTCTTAGCTACCGAAAGTCTACTTTTGGTGGTTTAGAGACTGTTTTGAAACAACGCTTAGCCATGGAAACCTGTGTTTTGAGTTTTTGAGCAGGTCCTCCTCCTCTCTTCATCTTCTTGAGTATTATGATGTGCCTGTAAAATTTAAATTCAAACCCTAGGGAAGGATACTACAATGCTGGATCCAGAGAGGGCTTGGCTCAGTGAGAATGCATGTAGGATAATGGGGAATAGACTGAGGATAGGGTTCTGATTTTGAGGGTCTGAGCAGTGATTGGTACTTGAGCAAGATGACGATAAACTCTTGGTGAGAACCACGAGATAGCCAATATAACAATCAATTAACTGGAACTTGATGTTTTGTTGTGGTTCAAATGAAGTCATTGGATAGATGGATGGTAGGATAGGTTTTTTGGTCTCTAACAGTCACTTCAGTTCAATAATGACCCTTTACTCACCAACTCATGATTTTCTGCAGTCCCTAGTCTTTTTGGCGGTTAACGAAATATTGGGTTTAATTCACAAGATGCCGAAAGATGGGCCTTTCGGTGGCTAATGAACCGTCGTTCCATTCGCCTAAGCCACCGAAAGCCCCTTTCCAAGATTTTATTAAAAACATGATCAATGGGCTTTCGGTGGTTAACATGGTCCTGTGTTGAAACTATTAGCTTCCTAAAGCTGGGATTTTCGGTGGCTAATGACCTATTGGCAAGTTTTTCTAAACCACCGAAAGCTAAAAATTTCAAATTTCTTGAAAAACAGAAAACCAACTATTCCAACTTTATTAGTCACCCAAACATCTTTCATAATATGCAATCTTCATCACTATGCAAAAAATAAATTGTCTGAGTGGACCTATTGAAAATTAATTTATTTAGGAGATAACATTTGGCTCCTACTCAGGGATGGGAACCTCCCTATGAGGTCCCAAGAACCCTAGACCAAATTCCTTTCCTAAAAAACAAAGATTAAATCTATCTTCTAGTGTTCCATTGGGCATCAAGTCATTTGTACGTCATAACTGATCTGCTGCAACCTGCCTATAGCCTGCTTTGCTTATTCATGAAAACAACTAAAAATGACCTAGTTGCTCATATTAAGAGCTTATTTTCCTACATATTCCTACTCCTAATTCTAATCAGTAGAGTCTTCTTATCAAGTGACATCATGCTTCCAATGAAGCCATGTTAGAAGCTGATCTGCTGAACTTATCCTTGATCTTGACCCAAAAAATAAATGAAACCCTAGCATGCAACAACATAGTTTCAAAGGGTGACAGAACCAGCTATCATTTGAAAAAAATATTTTGATATCTATGTTGTTCATAAGTTCTATATAGTCAGCAACAGGGTCATAAAATCCAACAGGAAATACCTTTTTATGTTGCTGATATGTTCCTCCACTGATGTCAATGTTGAATGTGGACTGCTCAACCTTTGTCTAAGAAAAATGAAAGCTGAATAGCTGATCTGAATCTTTCTATTCCCCTTCATGCAATCTGAATTCATCATAATGATATGCTGGTTTATCACAGCTAACAATTTCCTCTTCCACAATAATATCTTTGCAGGATATATCAAAACTAAAAATATCTTTATTGGACTTTTGAGCAGCAGATTTGTAACAATCATCTATCACAGCATGCACACATTTTTTATCATCCCTCTGCTGAAAAGAAGAACTAGATGAAATTTGAGTAAACAATGAGTCTTCACAAATTTTAACATCTTCTTCCTTATCACTGTTTTGGTTGAATATAGGAGTATCCAAAAAAAAAAATTGAAACAACTTTGGAAAAATATTACCTAGTTCCTTGTCATAATTTGAAGCAACATATTCATAAGGAGAAGGAGGATCTTCCTGATGTTCTATTTGGAGATTAGACAGTCCCTGAAAATCTTGTTCCTCATGGTTACTGCAGCTTTCCTTGATCTGCAAATCTAGAAACTATGAGCTAGCCTTACTGATTTCAATGGTCATTTGACCAGCAGAAAGATGATCATTTCCATGTGTAGTTAAAGAAATCAACTCCTCATATTCACAACAATCAGATTTAATGATAGTAGGAAAACATTCAACTCCTTTATAATCCATTTCTAGTTCATGTTGATTAAAAAGTGCATCATCTTGAATATTCTTGAAGGGCTGCTGCATATTGTGAGGGAGAGATCCGTATCTATTTACATTTTCAGCCTTATGATGTAATTCATATTCATCACAGCAATTACCAAATACAAGTGTTATGGAGAAAACTTCCTATGGCTTGGGGTACCACAATAGACAAAGTAACCGCAGAAATCAATCCCTTCCCAATATACAAGATAAATAAATATCTAACACTAAAAGATCTCGAAACATACCTTATTCTGGATGGTTGATGTAGATCCCCATTGAGCTTTTCCAATCTCACTTGTGTTAGCAATTTGCTCTCTCAAAATTCAGCAAACAAGACAAGCATGCTATATAATTGTGTTAGACCTATTCTAGCATATATAATCAATAACATATAAGCATTTAAAAACATCCATGGATTCAATATTCATTTAAATACACATTATTGGACAGGAAAATATATTTCTATTAATATAAATCAGAGATTACAAGAATGAAAACCTCTGTTGGCACGTCTGCGAATCGGAGAAACTGAGTCCTCCACCTGGGCCTCCACCACTTCAATCCTCCATCTCTCGATAGCAAGATCACAAGCAATGGAAATCTTGGGAAGAACAAAAAGTTCTCCAAAGGACAAAGGGATGCAGACTCAAGTATAAGCTATGGCAACAATGGACTATAGTTTTCTTGCTCTTCAATTCCTCTCCTTTTCAATGTATCCAAAGGGTTCCTTATATAGTGCCTCAATGGGGTAATGGAAGGTCGAATCCAAGTGATCTCAAGGCATATGGAAGGCCAAGAGACAAGTGACTCAGCTCCACATCAAGGAAAACTCCAAAACTATTTGGCCTTTTGCACATATCCCGATGTATGCGGCTTAAGGGTCATATCCATGTATATATGCGAGAATAGGTTTAAAAGTCACATATGGAAAATAATGCATGTTTTTAGGGATGATCTTGGAAACATCAAAGGTAAAAAAATGGTCCATGGGGTCCAAAGACTCTGCAGAGGGATAGGGAAGGCCATAAATGTGTGATCCACCATGTGTGGTAAAATCAGTTGTAACAGATTCCTCCTAATGTGTGAGGTCAGAGGGGTGATACGATGGCCAAAATGCATTATAAGTCCATCCTAGAAGTGGAGTGATGAAGAACCAGGTGGAAGAACCAACCATCCAATAGTATAATATAATAACCAAACTCTGCACATGACTGCAATTACATACAACAGTCTCGGATACATAAGAGTACAATGGACATGAATATGCATGATACAAAATTAGACCTGTGTGGTCATCGCCACATACAATATAGATAGACTCAGAATCTCCATGATAAAGATATACAAAGGATCATGATCTTCATGAAAGATAAATATATACAATGGATCAAGATCTCTATAATGGCTGAAGATATCTGACATACACTGGAATCAAGTCACGAGAGCTGAAATCTCATGAACACTGGCATGATCAAGAAGGTAGAATATATGAAATGCCACCAATCTGGAAGGTCTTCTACACAATCCTGCTACGAATACATGTACTACTATGTGAATAGAGGTTTCAAGGTCAAACATAGTAGTCCATCGTCTGATTACTGGTCATTGATGTATACCGTTAACAGACGCGATATTACCCATCGATAATGAAAATGGGAATCAAGGTACTAGAGTGAAAAAAAACAAGTGTGAATAAATGTGTTGAGGTCGAACACTTGAAATAATCCAACAATCAGGGGACATTGATGTATTCGCAAAACTGTCAATGGCGAGAGAACCTGCCACTGATGACTGCAAGTCTCAAGGCACTCAAAATGACTCTAGACTCCTATCCCATAATAAATGATCTGAAGTTGATGGGATGAAATCCGCTAGAAGGAGGGCATTAAGGCATCCCCCATCATCCAACATGAGGTACTCAACAAAGCTGTATAATGTGGAAGGACTCGATCATAATGTGCATGAAGCAGTATCGGTATCAGGAATGGACGACATGCAAAGTCAAGAGAACTGAGGAATGGCCGACTCAGGTCTCAACTTCCTTCAAACAAGAGAATAAAGGTGAATGGTGACTGAATGTAGGCAGCATAGAATCAATATAAAAAACTGGGACATCTCTGTGACATAGGAGGCATTAACAAAGGATCCATAGGGACTGGAATCTTAACCAGTCAATGGAGATAAACTCAGAGAAATGAGTACAGCTCCTAAATTCAAACTATTCACCCAACCAACAAATGTGATATACAGTGCTCTGTTCAAAGGCGACATGACTCTACTGCTGCCAAAGATAACTTCTTTTCCTGTCCATCTTTTTGGTTTTTTGATTTTTTTTTGGACTTTTCAAATATTTTAAAAAGATTGAAAAAGAATAAAAGTGCTTTATAGCTACAGACTAAGAGGATACGAGTGTCAAGGGGAAAACAAACTAGTTCCAAGCAAGGGAATGTACCTATGCTCAATGCAAGGAAACATGTGTAGGATAACGACACTCAGGGGAATGTCCCCTCCCGATAAAAAATGGGGAATCAAGATGCAAATGATATGTAAAATGGCTCTGATTGGCTAGACGTGAGACAAGCTCAGGCTATATGGCTGATAATCAAAGTTAGGGAAGCCGGCATAAGGCTCAATAAGGCAAGCAAAAATCATGATAATGCAATTACAACTTGACATAAGGGAGTCCTGGAGAAAAAGGCTAGCAAAAATATCAAGAGGAGTATGAGGCTCTTGCGCAAAGTCATGGTGATACTATACAAAGGAATCCCATGCCCTAAAGGTGAAATGTCGGCATGAGCACCAAATGAAAAACAGGAGCTAACTAGGGCACCCATGTATGGTCAAGCTCTACCATTCACATCATGTCACTTCTAAAATAAACAAGAAGGTTCCATGACAAGATAGAATGGGTTCGTACCTAAGGTTATAATGAAATGGTCATAAGGTGATGCAAAGTGAAAATGGATGTGAAACCTAACCTATATGTTAGTTTAGACATAATACCTGAAATCAGCACGAATGGGTCAAACCCACTATCAAACCGCGCTCAAAATGGACTCCTACATCATCAAATTAGTCCAAAATGGTCAGAAATGGTCAAAAACTATAGAAAGTGGGTAAAAAATTTCAAAACTTTCAAAAGATTTCTATAAATAGTAAAAAATTCAAAAATTCCATATCATTTGAAATTTTACCCATTTGAGCTCAAAACTTCCAATGCAAATTCCAGGAGCCTTGTCCAACGAAATTCAACACCATTTGTTCTAGGTAAATCCTCATGTCCTCTTCCCATTTCATGCAAATTTTTTAATTTTCCATGGTCAATTTCATTTTCTAGGCCAATCTAAAGTATGTTTTTTGGCCCACGTGGATATCAGGGTTTTTTTCGCATATAGGGTTGGCCATACGCGGAAAAACTTGCCAAAACCGTGTACATACGTGGCTGTTTTGCAAACAGTCGCGTATGCGGCCATGAATAAGGATTTTTAAGGTAAATAATGATAAAAATTCATGTTTTATGTGCAGGATGGTTCTAGAATGGAGGGAGAGGGAACATGGTGATGTAGAAGAGGTTGTTCAAGGTGACTTAATGGCCCAACAAGATCTATGTTCATGTGGTTTGTATAAGTTTTGGTGTCTTAGAAGCCTGAGGACCAAACCAAGACTCCTCCAAATGCTATTGGATTACTGGGATCTAGACTCTGAGTCTTTACACATTGATGGGATGTCACTCGGTATAAAGATTGAGGACATATACTTTATCACTGGATTATCCTGATGAGGAGAGGTGGTAAATATTCGATCTCGTGGGCTAGGAGGTGGCCCAACTATTGATGAGTACATTGTGGTGTACTGCTTTCCGGACATGGAAAATGTTGGCAATCAAATCTTGAAAAATTTGATCCAAGTGTTGGGATTGAAGGCCATACTATTGGAAGTCGGCAGGATATCCGGACTATTTTCACTCCACTAGGCCTCGCGACCATTGATGTTCTATGCAGTGGAGTGTATGAGACCCACAGTGTATGACTGGAGCACTGCGTTGTTGAGTAACATGAATTAGTAGCTCAGTGACTGCAAGATGGGCAGGGTGATAAACTTTGGTTTCGGTAGCATACTGAGCATGTTCTTCTTTGAGCATGTACCAGGGCTAAGCCCTAGAGTGGACATTCCTCCACACAGAGTTCAATATCTAGCCTAATGACATTGGGAAAATGTTATGCGTAGACTGGGCGGAGGTAGGGTGGCTAACCCTTACCCAGTGGACTTCTTTGCATGGTGGTGGTAGTAGATCATTGCCATCGATGACTACCCCTATGCAGGGCTAGATTTTCAAGGATATTTGGACATGGCCCTACCACCAGGTGTGGCATATGGCAACATAGGTAACGAATCCCAAACCCTCTTTTTAGGTTTTTTTAATTATTACATTTTTTGTGTTTTTTGATATATTGATTCAAAAGACATGTTTTGGTGTGACAACACATAGTGACAATCTGTCATGTGTATGCAGATGTTGGACCATAGGGACCTAATGGTTTCCCCTGTCATAGACAGAGGGGAAGGGGAGATGAAATCATGGGTGCGGATGCAGAGCAGATGCTCCAAAGCATCCACACAAACTTTGTATGCTTGACTTATAGGGTACCCATGGCACAAGTCGAGGACTTGCCTGAGGCCATGTAGTGCTAGGTGGTTGGTGTACCACGGGAATGGGTTTGATTATTTCAACAGCTAGCTAGAGCCATGGTGTGCTACCATGATCAGAACCCCCCTCCTCCTCCTCAGGCTTAGAGACCTGAGAGTATTTCTTTTTGTACTATAGTGTATTATATTTTGGGGGCTCGGAAGCCCCAATTTTCTATTATGACACTTATGTATTATGATGTCACATTTTGGATGTTTGAAATTTTTTTATGATGATCGATTTTATTTATTTACATGTGTGTAAAAATGTATGTTTGTGATATGCTTATAGTCTATGAAATAAATGCCAATATAACACATAGTTAGTATATGAATCAGCAACTTGATTAAAAATTATTGAAGCATGTATGTATGTTATGTTCTCAAATTGTCGTTCTAGCAATCTCACACATAAGAATCTTTGTAATAATGTCGGATCTCTAATACGATACAAGCCATGAAGCTGTGAAACCACTAACTGAGAATCAAGACGTACCTCAAGAGAGAGAACACCATATGAAATGGCATCCCACAATAACTCGATAATGGCACTATATTCAGAAAAATTGTTCAAACAAGGTCATAAACATACGCCTCCTGAAGACAATACTTGACCCGTAGGAGTATAAATCACCCAAGCAGTTGAAGCTAAGTTTTGAGTGTGACGGCTAGCAGTGAGCACCATCAGTGAATCCTATGTAAGCAAAAGACTCCATCGACATATTCCATAAGAAATGAAAGCTAATCAACAAACCCAATCACCATAAGAAAAACCTAACTATGCAATTCAAAAACTGTACAATAATATACAACAATCAGCCCTAGCTGAAGATCATGCATAGTATTTTTTAAGATAGAGCCCATTTCTAGGCTCCACTAAGGTTGTCGCTTCATAATCCACCAGCTCATAGGTGCCCTTCTCTAAAACACATTTGACTACATAAGGACCATGCCACATGGGATTAAAATTTCCTACCCCCAAGGGTTCTTTAGCGTTATCCCACAAAAGGACAAAATCACCTTCACTAAACTTCCTCGGATAGACAAACTTATCATATTAGACCTTAACGCGACGCTTATTCACTTCTAGAGCCACTAAAGTATCTCGGCATTGCTCTAAGTGGACCGAATGTTCCTCCAATGTGAAAGTGTCTGGTCAAAGCTCTATACATAGCTTCAATGAAGGGATTTCGCATTCAACCGGCAAGACAGACTCCACCCCATGTACGAGATGATATGGAGAGAAACTGGTGGCAGTCTTAACCGCGGTTCTATAGGCCCACAAAGCAGGATATAACATGATATTCCAATTCATCATGCTTTGTGTGATGGTTCATTGGAGAATAGACTTAAGTGATTTATTCACTGCTTCAACCTGTCCATTCACTTGAGGGTAATAAGAAGAGGAGTGCTCCTGCTTATACCCTAAATTTGAAGCCAACTCTTCCATCATTTTATTCTGAAAGTGCCTACCATGGTCAGTAACAAGCTCTTTCGGAATGCTAAACCGAGTAATAATTTGGTTGAAAACAAAATGGGCGCCTGTCTCACCGTCGGATTTAATCATGGGCATAGGCTCTACCCATTTCGTGAAATAATCGATAGCCACTATAATGTGATGATGCCCCCCAGCTGAACTTGGATTGCAATCCATGAAGTCAAGACCCCACTTGGTGAAGGGACCGACAATGATAATAGGATGTAATGGGGCTGGATACAAGCGCATATTGCGTGCAAACACCTGGCAAGGGTGACACTTCTTAACCGCAATGACACAATCTTTGAAGATTGATGGCCAAAAATATCTCGCTCTTAATATTTTTTGGGCTGTAGAAATCCTAGATAAATGACCACCACATTACCCTCCGTGGAAATCATTCAACACAACCTTAGCCTCATCATGGGTTAAACAATGACGTAAAATGGAATCTACCCCATGGCGGTACAAAGTGTTATCCACTATAAGGTAGTTGTTAGCTGCATGACGTAATCATTGTCGCTCATCCCGTGAAAGGTGAGTAGGGACCTTCAACATTTGAAAATATATGATGATATCACCGTACCATGGGTCCAAAGTTGAGATAAGGAAAATATGCTCATTGACAAACATATCCTCATAAACCTCCACCTCCTCCACACTTGGAAAATCAGATATGAGCTCTGCAAAGATCAATGATTTCTTTGATTTCACTAAAATGAATTTGAGATCGAACTCTTGCAAAATAACAATCCACTTATTGTATTTTCCCTCGATCATCCTTCTAGTGAGGATGAACTGAAATGGACTGACATGAGCTACCACCAAGGTCTAGTGAAGGAGAATGTAATGTCTCAATCTCTAAACTGCATGAATGGTGGCCAAAGCAAGTTTCTCCACATGGGAATAACAAATTTCTACATCAACAAGGTTTCAGCTCAAATAATATATGACATGCTCGTGGAGCTCCTCATCCATCTGAACCAAAACCATACCAACCGTCTCCATGGATGCGGCCACATAAATAAAAAAATCATGGCTATAGTTAGGTGGACTAAGCACGGGGCCGATGCTAAGGCTCACTTAATAGAGCATCAAAGGAATCCTAGGCTCGCTCATCCCAGCAAAAAGTAGTGTCCTTCTTTAAAAGACGCATAAAGCCTTTAGTCAAATTGGCAAAATTAACCACAAATATCCGCAAGAAATTTTCCATGCCTTGAAAACACTGAAGATGTATAATATTACATGGGGGGGACAATTGAATTATTGCCTCAACCTTTAAGGGATCGACTCTTATACCCTCCTTGGATACAATGAACCCTAGCAAGTGACCAATAGTTACGCAAAAGATGCACTTATGAGGATTTAACCTAACCTGGTAATGGCGGCATCTTTCGAATACTAATCTCAAATGGTATGGATGTCACACTCTCAAACAAGAATGAGCAGCAAGATCATCCAAATACACTTCGATAATCATTTTGAGATCATGAAAAATTAAGGTCACAGCCCGCTGAAATGTAGTTGCGGCATTTTTAAGACCAAAAGGCATATTTCGATATGCAAAAGTACCCCAAGGAAAAATAAATGCAATTTTATGTTGATTCTTGGGTTTGATCTAAATTTGATTATATACAAAAAAACCATCCATGAAGGAGAATACCTCGCTTCCCACACACTCATCCAAAATCTGATCAATAAATGGTGTGGGAAAATTATCCTTAGGACAAGCACAATTTAAATCATGGAAATTAGTGCATTTACAGATCGCTCCCTACTTCTTATCAACCAAAACCATATTTGAAACCCACTCCATTAAGGGAACATGATAAATAAAACTAGCTTTTAACAGCTTCTCTATCTCAACCTTAATAGCGGGTGCTTTTCTAGGATTCACCGCACGCAAACGTTGTCGAACCAGATTCACATTCAGATAGGTCTTGATCTCATGTTCGACAATATGAGGGTCAATACCTAGAATTTCTTCGTATGACCAAGAAAATATGTCATGAAACTCTTTAAATAGCTCGATATACTCATTGATCTCATCAGGGGAACAATCCTCTCCAATGTAGACATTCTCAACTTTTCCAGGATCATGAGAAATATTGATAGGAATAGTAGGTGATAAATTTGCCATGTTCCCATCAGCCATTTGACTAGGAGAGCTCAATGGAACCATGGGACTACCAATCTTCTCGCTAATAATATCCCTAAATTCTTCACGCTCGATACGATCAAGCTCAGGAAGAAAATATGATCAATGATGTATCTCTTTCCAAGGTGGCTCAACCCCAGACATGGCCTCAATAATGGCTTCATCTGATGGAAAAAAATCACCGAGGCAATCATGTGTGTGAGAGGACTCAACTTCCCATGCAGGAAACACATACGGATCTTCCTCCTCCATCCGCAAAGAGGAAGGACTAAGCTCCACAACACAATCAATATTCGCTTGATATGCTATCATTGTTATAGGCATTGGCACATCTGTTTCCATAGGTCCATTCGAAGGACTCGGTGAAGGAAGAATCCAAGGATATTCCATATGGGTAGTGTGAAAAGACATTGACTTCAATGAGGATGAATCCCCACCAAAACTAGATCTGATCATAAGAACGGGCGCAGGACAGCTAAAGATTCCCATGAGAGATGGATGCATACCCACACCCACACTCCCAGTTGCCAGCTGAGAATGATCGATAATCGAGATAGAAGCTCCTGATGATGCACTAACACTCAGATTACAGAATGACGTTTGATCAATCATAATAATCTTCCCTTTAAATGGAAAGCATACCACTTGAAAGAGATAAGAGGCTACGACTTGCATACTATACATCCAATTCTGGCCCAGTAAAAGATTATAGTCAAGGGGCACATCAACCACCTCGACCTTGATCACGATAGTCTTCCCTCCCAATTGGACCTTAAGAGAAGGAAGAATCCTGTGTGGCTGAAATGATCTACCATCAAAATCAGTCAACATATTAGCATATTAAGATAACTCGGGAGAACCCAAACCCTTCCAACATGACAAAGACATCACGGAAGCAATAGTGCCTTCATCAATCACAATGCGTTCGATGGTCATATCAAGACACTCTACATGAATCAAAAGAGACATGTAGTAAGGAAAGTGAGGTTGTAGTCCCATGGTTTCAAATTTGATAACAGAAGAAGAGTTATCATCATTGACCCCAAGAGCAAAAAGAAAGGCTTTCCTTTGTGGAGGACAACTCTGAAGTACTTCAAGCGCGGACATCGCACAGGGAGTTTGGCCCAAATACTCGACAATGGAATAGTTCTGGGAGGCTCAGGAATTAGGATTGTGCCCCGAATACTTTAGGACTCCATTAGGAATGTGAGGTGAAACTTCAGGTTTATCCATAGGTTTTTCGATATGCAAAGGGATCTCGGGTGGAGCGGGTTCTTTTCCAAGGTTCGGTTGTGACGAACCATAATCATTTGCACAAGTCACAACCTTAGTAGCATGTACCATGTTGATGCAACCATGACCAGTATTGGATTTTGGCAGATTTTGATCTCCACCCGATGCATAATGAGGATTAATGGTCCTTGAGTTCATATTTTGATTATGGGGTAAAGGATTAGTTAGCACAGTTAGGCCCTATGCTATGAATCTTGAGGCATCTTCCATATGAGGGCACAAGTGAGTGAGGTGGTCCTCCTTACACAACTTGTAAGGAAACTTTACCTTACATTTAGATTGCTTGTCCCCACCAGCATTCTGAGCATTCTTGTCATTATAATTAACATTTTCATTCTTGTTCCCACCGTTACGATTATTTTTACATTTTTTCTTATTCCTTTCGGGCTGTTGGTTTCCCTTCTGGTCTGATGATTGCATGGAAAGTACACTCACCATTTGGGTGGGTTGAGACAAATACGTGTCTTGTCCCGATGCAGATTGATTAATAGACAATTGGCTCACGTGTTTCACAACCGAATCCGCAATTTTGGCACTTGTACAACCCACAATGCCATCGGTATGTGGTCCAGGCTTGATCTTGGGATCAAAACTAGATCATGGAGTGTTAGGTATAATCTCATACAAAAGTATGGATTGAGCGTAGATCAAATCCAACTCTTGTTCCCTAAATATTGCTTATTCCTCATTTTGGACTCCAGATTTGGAAACATCCTTCGCGATGTAAGGTAACAACGACTTGAGGAACCACTCAAGGAGAAATTCCAGTGGTATAAAGGATTTAATCAACCGCTTCCGTCTATGCCATTCTTGAATATGATCTCAGATATGTGTGGCTTTTTCTTGTTGAAATGTGGACAAGAGTTATGTACCAATGTCATAACACATGGGTAGCTAAAAGTGATTGAGGAAAGTCATGGCAAGGTCATCGAATAAAATGAATGCCCCCCTTGGTAACTCTATATACCATTTTGCTACAAGCCCAGTGAGGGTGCATTGTAATAGCTTCAAACAGATTGAAACGTCATGTAAGGAATTGGAAGATCACCAAAGGTGAAAAGTAGTGAAATGCTCACTAGGATCTTCTCCAGCTTTGCCCTTGAATTTGGGAATGTCAGAGGGAAGCTTGTTAGGGATGGTCGGCCAAGCTAGGTCATGAGATACCAGATCGTTCATAAGTCTTGATAATTCAGGTAAGTTCAACATTGCGAGGAAAGGGAACCTAGGTTGAGCTAGTCTATGCCACACTCCCTGATAGTTCTAGTTCATGTACGGCTGATTGCTATAAATACCATGGCCTTGGCCATAATATCCTCCTCCCATTTGACCTGTATAGGGCTGCATGGAAGCATTATGATGTGGTGTACCTTGACTATGCGGTGCTACAAAGCCATAATTGGAAGAGTAAGCAAGTTGTTGATACCTGTACCCATAGGGTTGATAGTTTTTTCCATACTGCGGTCCATAAGAGTGTCCATGAGAAGCTCCATAAGGTGTCCCATGGGATGCCCCATGAGAAGATCCATATTTAGGGATATGGGGAACTCCTTGCAATGGACCATTAGATGATCCAAAAATAGGAATATGACCTCTCAAGATAACAGGAAGTACTTGACTCTGAGATCCTACTATGCGAGCAGTCACAATACGAATGTGGCTAGTAGCGATATTCCGACCCGAAGGACCACGTGAATGAGGGGGAGGAAGGGTTTTCAAAAATGCATTTGAAGGAGTAGGGTTCGAGGATGAAGGGACATGTGAAGGGATGTAAGTGGTGTTCCCTATGGTCACTCGTCTCGGTTCTGGTACCCACATATGAGTACTAACACTAGGTCTAGGACGAACATGTGAGGTAGCTTCCACCACTGGGATGGAAGGTGCAATGTGACTAGTGCTCCCAAATATATCCGCATGGAAAGGAATAGGAGTGCCCTTAGGTGTAGTGCTAGGTTCAATTTCTCACTCAGCATGATGTGCTGGATCGGGTGCAGGGATATCAGGCATGCCATAACGAACGTGACTAGTGCTTGTGGGTTCATGATGAGTCTCGTCGCTTGGAAACCAATACCGACGACCTATGAATGAGGGATAATAACCAGGATGTGAAGGTATTTCTTGTGAAGGATCATATATGGGAGTAGAATCTACATCCCCAACCTCATGAGGTGGAGAAGACATCTCAGGAATCTCATCCTCGTGATCTTCGATCATGTCTGAATCAAAGTGAGAAGTAGTCTTCCCAGACTATCTGTTTCTCTCTCCCATAGGAGGAGGAGACATGGAAGGTGGAAGTCCTGCTAAATGACGAGAATGGCAAAGTGCTGCACCTAAATCCACAATGACTCAAAAATGAAAAAGACTCAATCTAATTACGCACACCCTAGGAAAACTAGCGTGTACAGATCATAAACCTACAAAATGTAAAGCCAAATCAAAAGCAAACAAGGGTAGGATATGTGAGCTCCTGAATGAAGTAGGTATATCTCACCTAGGAGAGGTTTGAGAGTCCCATACACAACAAGTGGAATTTCCTAACCAATTATAGTGACCCTCAGCTTCAATGCATATAGCAACTGTGTTTTCTAACCCCTACCTGGCCAGGACACCTGTAGAATAACCTCAAACCTCTACGAAGTACCCCCTCAATAACCTAGGTAAGGCAACTAAGGTCACCTCAATATAATCAATGCTCAAGCAGACTGTCGTAGGTGGGATTAACCATATGGGCAAGGTAGCAAAGCCCAAAACTCTCGAAAGAGCCCCCAGATATGAATACAATCCTGAAAATATCTCTGGTGCTACTCAGTTATGACCAGGGGTCATCCCAATCAATAACCACTCACACTACCTTGTGCTTAACTCCCTTGTAAGAGGAAGATCCTAAGAAACACTAATTATATAAAGGAATTTCACACTCTCACCTGGATAGACACATAAATGTTTCGTTTAGGGTCTTGGAGAATTTACTCACAATGAACTATTCCAAGACCCTAAAACCTAATCTTGTTGAAGCACCCTATAAAATAAAAGAGTGTAATTCATTTTATTATGCGTTGATTTTAATCAGCTTATTACGCAAAAGGGAAAATGGTCATGCAACTAATGATGTTATGACACAATAAGAAGTAAAATGCACACCTAAGAATCAATGCAAATGCACTGTGTCAAATGAAAAACGGGGTATGCTACTACGTGAAGTGCAAAATTTTCCTTCAAATGAATATGGAATCATTCCTATATGAAAATCTGACTAATACTCTCCAAGCAAACCTAATGCAAGTACCTTTCCAAATGCAAAATGCAACAATGCATAATGATACAAAAAGAAAATGTTTTTGAATTTTTTGAATTAAAATGAGATAAAAAGAAAAAGTATGAATCTACAACCCCTAGACTCTGCAAGCACTATCAAGCATCACCCAAGAAAAGCACTAAGGTAAAAGAGACCTAATGCACTAATCCCAAAACAAAAAATAGAAAATGGAATGACAAGAACATTTTCAAAAATTTTAAACTAAAAAGCATCTTTGGTCATAAACAAAGGTGTATACAGACTCCAGAAGCATCCAAGAAGACTCAGCAACCATCCAAACTCACCCAGCAACACCTAATCTTCCCAAAAAAGGCAACACTTAGGGAATACATGACTGTGTACAGAAAATCTGCGTACAGACACTGCTATTCCAATAAAAACTACGCATACACATGACTGTAAAGAAAAAACTCACGTACGAGAAGAAAAAGAGATAAAAAAAATGTACGTAAACAAACAAGCCGAGACAAAATTTACTCCTATCAGACACTACTAGGAAAACATGCCCCCATACCTGAATCAGAAACAGAGAAATCAGAGCTATTCAAGAACATTGAATGCCAATAAAACAACCAAAGGAAATGACTAGGAACTCCCCAGCGGAATCACCAATTCTGTTATGGAAAAAACTTCCTATGGCTTGGGGTACCACAATAGATAGAGTAATCGTAGAAATAAATCCCTTCCCAATATGCAAGAGAAATAAACATATAACATTAAAGAATCCCGAAACATACCTTATTGCGGATGGTTGATGTAGATCCCCATTGAGATTTTCCAATCTTGCTTATGTTAGCAACAATGGACTATAATCTCATTGAATCTCATTGAGTCACTCAAATGAATATTCAATCATTCCTATATGAAAATATGACTAATACTCTCTAAGCAAACATAATGCAAGTACCTTGCCAAATGAAAAATGAAACAATGCATAATGATACAAAAAGAAAATGTTTTTGTATTTTTTGAATTAAAATGAGATAAAAAGAAAAAGTATGACTCTACAACCCCTAGACTCTGAAAGCACTATCAGGCATCACCCAAGCAAAGCACTAAGGTAAAAGAGACCTAATGCACTAATCCCAAAACAAAAAATAGAAAATGGAATGACAGGAAGGAGTACGGTTCGAGGACGAAGGGACATGTGAAGGGATGTAAGTGGTGTTCCCTATGGTCACTCATCTCGGTTCTGGTAACCACATATCAGTACTAACACTAGGTCTAGGACGAACATGTGAGGTAGCTTCCACCACTGGGATGGAAGGTGCAATGTGACTAGTGCTACCAAATCTCTCCGCATGGAAAGGAATAGGAGTTCCCTCAGGTGTAGTGCTCCCAAAACAAAAAATATAAAATGGAATGACAAGGAGTAGGGTTCAAGGACGAAGGGACATGTGAAGGGATGTAAGCGGTGTTCCATATGGTCACTTGTCTCGGTTCTGGTACCCGCATATGAGTACTAACACTAGGTCTAGGACCAACATGTGAGGTAGCTTCCACCACTGGGATGGTTGATGTAGATCCTCGTTGAGATTTTCCAATCTCGCTTATGTTAGCAACAATGGAATATAAGCTCGTTGAATCTCACTGAGTCACTCAAATGAATATGCAATCATTCCTATATGAAAACCTGACTAACACTCTCCAAGCAAACCTAAAGCAAGTACCTTTCCAAATGCAAAATGTAACAATGCATAATGATACAAAAAGAAAATGTTTTTGTATTTTTTGAATTAAAATGAGATAAAAAGAAAAAGTATGACTCTACAACCCCTAGACTCTACAAGCACTATCAGGCATCACCCAAGCAAAGCACTAAGGCAAAAGAGACCTAATGCACTAATCCCAAAACAAAAAATAGAAAATGGAATGACAAGAAGGAGTAGGGTTCGAGGACGAAGGGACATGTGAAGGGATGTAAGTGGTGTTCCCTATGGTCACTCGTCTCGGTTCTGGTACCTGCATATGAGTACTAACACCATTAGAGGAAATTTAGGGTCTAAAATGGGCCTTATAAGAAAACACGCCAATAATAAATTTTGTGAGTTGGAATTCAGGAACCAATAGAATTTCAATAAAATGAGTCAACCATAATGGTTGAATTGACATATTTGTCATAAAAGAAAACTACTTTTTTTGTTCGTATTTTCAACATATCTCCCTGTGTGTTTACTCAAATTCTGAGTGGGAGGTCTCCTTGGATGCGGAATTTAATTCTGCATCCAATGACTACCCACATTGCATACCTTTGATGGACCTCGCTACCCAAAAAATAATAAATACCTGAAAAAATGTGATGATGACATCATCATCACATTTTTTCAGGTATTTCTTAGTTTTTGGTAGAGATGTGCATCAAAGGTATGCAGTGTGGGTACTCGTTGGATGTGGAATTAAATTCCACATTCAACGAGCTCTCCCGCTCGGAATTTGAGTAAAACCATAGGGAGATATGTCGAAAATACGAACAAAAAAAGTAATTTTTTTCATTCTTCCTCCAAAATTAATAACTATTATTTTATTATTTTCCTTAGGAGGCCCATTTTAGACCTCAAATTTCCTCTAATGTAGGTCTAGGATGAACATGTGAGGTAGCTTCCACCACTGGGATGGAAGGTGCAATTTGACTAGTGCTCTCAAATCTCTCTGCATGGAAAGGAATAGGAGTGAAAGGAAAATTTTAGGGTTGAGGAATCTTCAAGCACTGCTGCTTGTGAATATCTCATCCATGGAGACTCCATGAAGGACAAATTCAGTGGCTACTCCACAATATTAAGATTTCAAAAGCATTTGCTGCTCTTTTGGCTCGGAGGATTGCACCTCTTGACTTCTCTTTAGTTCCTGGTTTCCCACATCTAGTACCTAATATGTCCGAATGGGGAGATTTTCTACCTGTCTTCAAAGAGGAGTAAGAAGACAATCCTGCATAACACCTCCTCGAATTTCACGAATGCATGGATTTATTAGATCAGTAGCATGAAGATGTTCATGTATTCATTGTATGGTGATGCACGTCAGTGGTATTTTTCTTTACCTCCTTCCAACATTTCATCATTGAAGGATTTTCATCGAGCATTGCAAAAGGTATTTTTCAGATGAGCTTGTTGTTACAGCTGATTTTACCACACATGGTGGATCACACATTTATGGCCTTCCCTATCCCTCTGCAGAATCTTTGGAACCCATGGACCATTTTTGTACCCTTTATGTTTCCAAGATCATCCCTAAAAACATGCATTATTTTCCATACGCGACTTTTAAACCTATTCTCATGTCTATACGCAGATTTGACCCTTAAACCCACATACATCAGGATGTGTGCAAAAGGACAAATAGTTTTGGAGTTTTCCTTGATGTGGAGCTGAGTCACTTGTCTCTTGGCCTTCCATATGCCTTGAGATCACTCATATTTGACCTTCCATTACCCCATTGAGGCACTATATAAGGAACCCTTTGGATACATTGAAAAGGAGAGGAATTGAAGAGCAAGAAAACTATAGTCCATTGTTGCTTGAGCTTATACTTGAGTCTCACATATCCTAACCTTATTTGCTTTCGATTTGGCTTTACATTTTGTAGGTTTATGATATGTACACGCTAGTTTTCCTAGGGTCTACATAATTAGATCGATTCTTTTTCATTTTTGAGTCATTGTGGATTTAGGCACGGCACTTCACCATTCTTGTCGTTTAGCAGGACTTCCACCTTCCATGTCTCCTCCTCCTCTGGGAGAGAGAAACATACAATCTAGGAAGACTACTTCTCACTTTGATTCACACATGATGGGAGATCATGAGGATGAGATTCCTGAGATGTCTTCTCCACCTCACGAGGTTGGGGATGTAGATTCTACTCCCATATATGATCCTTCACAGGAAATACCTTCACATTCTGGTTATTATCCCTCATTCATAAGTTGTCGGTATTGGTTTCCAGGCGACAAGACTCATCATGAACCCAAAATCACTAGTCACATTCATTATGGCATGCCTGATATCCCTGCACCCGATCTGGCACATCATGCTGAGTTAGAAATTGGAACTAGCACTACACCTGAGGGCACTCCTATTCCTTTCCATGTGGAGAGATTTGGGAGAAATAGTCACATTGCACCTTCCATCCCAGTGGTGGAATCTACCTCACATGTTCATCCTAGACTTAGTGTTAGTACTCATATGCAAGTACCAGAACCAAGATGAGTGACCATAGGGAACACCACTTGCATCCCTTCACATTTCCCTTCATCCTTGAACCCTACTCCTTTGAATGCATGATAGAGTAACCGTAGAAATCAATCCCTTCCCAATATGTAAGAGAAATAAACATATAACATTAAAGGATCTCGAAACATACCTTATTCTGGATTGTTGATGTAGATCCCCGTTGAGATTTTCCAATCTCGCTTATGTTAGCAACAATGGAATATAAGCTTGTTGAATCTCATTTAGTCACTCAAATTAATATGCAATCATTCCTATATGAAAATCTGACTAATACTCTCCAAGCAAACCTAATGCAAGTACCTTGCCAAATGCAAAATGCAACAATGCATAATGATACAAAAAGAAAATGTTTTTGTATTTTTTGAATTAAAATGAGATAAAAAGAAAAAGTATGACTCTACAACCCCTAGACTCTGCTATCACTATCAGGAATCACCCAAGCAAAGCACTAAGGTAAAAGAGACCTAATGCAATAATCCCAAAACAAAAAATAGAAAATGGAATGACAAGAACATTTTCAAAAATTTTAAACTAAAAAGCATCTTTGGTCAGAAACAAAGGTGTATACACACTCCAAAAGCATCCAAGAAGACTCAACAACCATCCAAACTCACCCAGAAACACTTAATCTTCCCAAAAAAGGAAACACTTAGGGAATACACGACCATGTGCAGAAAATCCACGTACATACGCGGCTATTCCATGAAAAACCGCATGTACACATGACTATAAAGACAAAAATCACGAACAAGAAGAAAAAGAGATAAAAAAATGTAGGTAAACAAACAATATGAGACAAAATTTACTCCTATCAGACACTACTAGGCAAACATGCTCCCATACCTAAATCAGAAACAGAGAAATCAAAGAAATTCAAGAACATTGAATGCCAATAAAACCGACAAAGGAAATGACTAGGAACTCCCTAGTGGAGTCGCCAATTCTGTTATGGAGAAAACTTCCTATGGCTTGGGGTACCACAATAGATAGAGTAACCATAGAAATCAATCCCTTCCCAAGATTCAAGATAAATAAACATATAACATTAAAGGATCCCGAAACATACCTTATTCCGGATGGTTGATGTAGATCCTCGTTGAGATTTTCCAATCTCGCTTATGTTAGCAATTTTCTCTCTCAAAGTTCTCCAAGGGACAAAGGGATGCAAACTCAAGTATAAGCTCCAACAACAATGGACTATAGTTTTCTTGGTCTCCAATTCCTCTCATTTTCAATGTATTAAAGGGTTCCTTATATAGTGCCTCAATGGGGTAATGGAAGCTCGAATCCAAGCGATCTCAAGGCATATGGAAGGCCAAGAGACAAGTGACTCAGCTCCACATCAAGGAAAACTCCAAAACTATTTGTCCTTTTTCACAAATCCTGATGTATGTGGGTTTAAGGGTCATATCCGCGTATAGACATGAGAATAGGTTTAAAAGTCGCGTATGGAAAATAATGCATGTTTTTAGGGATGATCTTGGAAGCATAAAAGGTACAAAAATGGTCCATGGGGTCCAAATATTCTACATAGGGATAGGGAAGGCCATAAATGTGTGATCCACCATGTGTGGTAAAATCAACTATAACAACAAGCTCATCTGAAAAATACCTTTTGCAGTTCTCAGTGAATGTTCGGTGAAAATCCTTCAATGATGAAATGTTGGAAGGAGGTAAAGAAAAATACCATTGATGTGCATCACCATACAATGAATACATGAACATCTTCATGCTACTGATTTAATATATCCATGCATTTGTGAAATTTGAGGAGGTGTTCTGCAGGATTGTCTTCTTTCTCCTCTTTGAAGACAGGTAGAAAATCTCCCCATTTGGACATATCAGGTACTGGATGTGGGAAACCAGGATCTGAAGAGAAGTCAAGAGGTGCAAACCTCTGAGCCAAAATAGTATCAAATTATTTTGACGTCTTAATATTGTGGAGTCACCACTAAATTCATCCTTCATGGAGTCACCAGGGATGAGATCTTTACAAGCAGCACTGCTTGAAGATTCCTCAACCCTAAAATTTTCTGATTTACTTATAAACTTCTGAGAACTAGATGCTTCGGGAGAAGAAGATTGAAATGGAGGTCTATTTGATATAACAGTAGAAATACCTCTAGAAATACCTGATGTAGCTCCCCTTTTAGCTCTGGAGGTCTATCTTAGTGAAGCCCTTGCTCTTCTTAGAATCTCTTCTAGATATGAAATAGGTGTTACTGGTGGCCCTTTAGAGTTTGCTCTGGTACTTGGTATTCTTGAAGCCACCTTATTCCAATGGAGTCACCAGATAGGTTATTACAACCAAAATAGTGTCCAAACTTTTTTTATCATCGAAGTAGGATCTATGTCATCCCCCAAGGAAGCTGAGCTTCAATATCCTCTCCTCGGCAACCGTGCCAATTTGTTATCGCTCCAGGAAACTCCTCTAGGTTGCAGCTCGAAGATGCCTGGTAACTTAAATGTTTTTATGGTTTTTATAAATGGATCAAGTTAGATGACCTAAACAACCTCACATGCTCAAGACATGCATAAAACTCAATCAAAAGATAAGGCTTCTAACTACCAATGTTCATAGGTTTGATAATAGGGTGAACAGATGGAGAAATTACTATGATGGTAGATTCATATATAAAGCAATTACATATAAATGACTATTCATAACAAGGAAAACTACTTGCAATTCAACTCATCAACATACAGATAGGATGACAGCTATCATATATTAGATAACATGAATAAACCTGAATCAGACATTCAAGCACAAGCACAAAACAAAAAAGATAAGGAAGCTAAACATATAATAGAAAAACAGCTAATATTAGGTCATGAATAATATGAGAAGCTTGATAATGATAATGGTCTAAAGGTCCTTGAAGTAAAACCCTTGCTTCAAAATAAGTCTTAGGCTTTACAACCTTTACAAAAATATTCAGATCCTGAAAAGTTGGATCTGATTTACTAAAAATAGATAAAGAAATGTTTTTTGCAAAATTAGGTCAAAAATTCTAATTGAAGTACTAGTCTATATAACTCTAACACCTGTTCACTCATTGAACTCTTTGATAATTGCAGTGACTATTGAAGTAGACCTGTGACCTGTTATCTGATAGATAAGCCACAGTTGGTCAAAATTAGGTAGGTTTTGTGAACCATTTCTCCTTGATCGCACCCTCAAAACTGGAACAGACCCCCTCCACTCATGCTTTTCATTAATTTTCAGATTTATAATTCACCCTTGAGGTGTTTGTACCCATCAAAATTGGTTCTGTGTGTAAACATATCATTCTGCACCCGTTTGTGCTTTCGGTGGTTAAGGAAGTAGAATCCTGAGTCTGTTAGCTACTGAAAGCTCTGCTTTCATTGGCTAATGAACAACTGCTACGTTCGCCTAAGCCACTGAAAGCTCTGTTTTCTGCAAAATTTTATTAGCTTTTAAATTAACCTTTTACAGTTTTTACCTCTATCCTTCCAATATTTCTTCCATTTGCATAGGGTTTGACAGAGCAGCATCATCATGAGCTGCCTCAGGATTTTGAAAGCTTGTTGTTTCCTCTGCTAGGGTTTCTAGTGAAAAGTGAGCTTGGGAGATAGGTTTTGAGTTGGAATTCTTCATCTGTAACCTCAATAGTTTGATCATCCTATAAAGCTTGGTGTTGTCCTTCATAAACCTCAGATTCCTTTTTTGCAGCAAGAAATGCATCCCCTTCATTTCTAGCAGATAATTATGCAATTGAGTATTTTTCTTGGTTAATATTGCATTAGTTCTTTTTATCTCTCTCTAAGACCCCCATTTCATGTATTTTCCCTAAAAGCTGGTTATTCTATGAGACCTAGGTTTGCTTAAGGAGTTCTCTGCCATTGGTTCTTATTAACCTTCCCTTGGTGTTGGTGAGGGAAAATCCTCATGTTCTACCGTAACCTACTTTGTTAGGTCAACTTCCAGCCTGTCTTCTTCTTTAGAGTATGAGTAAGGTAGGTTAAGTCCATTTTTACCATGTGTTGGAGAATCCTCCTCCTTTCCACTGAAATATAGATTTCTCTTGGTTCTATTGGTCTTGGGAGTTGGAGAGGGCTGATCCACTGCCACTGGTGAGATGGAAGATCATCTTTTGCCCCAAAATTTTGGCCAAACTACTGAAACATTGGGGCTCAGAGATGGATTTGGTTCTCCAAATATGTGACACCTGTGTATAGACTAAAAGAGGTTTTTGTATATTAGTTTGTTGTGAGAAAAAAAATCTCTCAATTTTTTGAAATTCATTCTCATTTGCCAGAGAGCTGTATTTCAAACATATGTGTCAAACAGGGAAATTCTGAGATCCAAAAATTAGGGCTCAAAGATGGATTCGATTCTCCCAATATGCAACACCTGTAGAAAAAATGAGAGATTTTATTATTTGCTGACATGTTAGGAACAAAAACCTTTGAGAGTTTTGCAAAAATGATTCTCCAGTAGCTCAGAATCATTGTTTTAAAATGATTCCTTTTCATAGTAAAATGACGATTTTGATGGCTTGGAGCGCCCTGAAATTTCGGTCTTAGCCGTCGAAAGTCCGCTTTTGGTGGCTTAGAGACCATTTTGAAGCAATTCTTAGCCACGGAAACCTATGTTTTGAGTTTTTGAGTGGGTCCTCCTCTTCTCTTCATCTTCTTGAGTGTTTTGTTGTGCCTGTAAAATTGAAATTCAAACCCTAGGGAAGGATACTACAATGCTGGATCCAAAGAGGGCTTGTCTCAGTGAGAATGCATGCAAGACAATGGGGAATAGAATAAGGATAGGGGGATGATTTTGAGGGGCTGAGCAGTGATTAGTACTTGAGCAAGATGACGGCAAAATCTTGGTGAGAACCAAGAGATAGCCAATACAACAATCAATTAATTGGAACTTGATGTTTCGTGGTGGTTCAGCTACAGCCGTGGGATAGATGGAGGGTAGGCTAGGGTTTTTGGTCTCTAATAATCACTTCAATTTAGTAACGAACCTTTACTCACCAACTCATGATTTTCTGTAGTCCCCAGTCTTTTCGGCAGTTAAGGAAATCTAGGGTTTAACTCACAAGCTGTCAAAATCTGGGCCTTTTGGTGGCTAATGAACCGTTGGTCCGTTAACCTAAGCCATTGAAAGCCCCCTTTCCAAGATTTTATTAAAAACGTGATCAATAGGATTTTAGTGGTTAACGTGGTCCTGTGTTGAAACTCTTAGCTACTGAAAGATGGTCTTTTCTATGGTTAATGAACTGTTTGCAAGTTTGCCTAAGCCAGCGAAAGCTAAAACTTTCAAATTTCTTGAAAAACAGAACACCAACTATTCCAACTTTGTTAGTCACCCAAAAATATTTCATAATATGCCCTAAAATCTTCATCACTATGCAAAAAATAAATTATCTAAGTGGACCTATTGAAAATTAATTTATTTAGGAGATAACATGTGGTATCATGTTCCATTTCTTCTACATGGGGTAAGACTTCTTTGGGCGAACAAATTGTTGTAGCACCCTGGATTGCTTTTTCTTGAGGACAAGAAGACTTGGGAGGGGAGGAATGTAATGTCCCTTCCTATAGGGACATTGAAAGTGTTTACCTTTTCAAACACATAGGGGTTCAAAACCTTGAATTAATTAATTATGCATATGAATTTTGATTATTTAAAACTATGGATGCATGTAATTTCTAAATTCATGTTATTTATAATTTGTTAATTATTATGAAAAATAATTAATGGTGGAAATGACTTGTCAAGGCGGGAGGGCACATTAGGAAACTTTCCTAGGATGGAAAAATGGAAACATTGCAAAAGAAGTAAAAATCAATCTATCATAGAAAAGATAGAAACTATCCAAAGCAACGAAACATTACTTTATACACAAACTTGATAATTACTCAAGGAGGGTGTAGTTTCTATTTTGTACTGAAGGATACAAACATAGAAGAATTACCTAAGCTTCATAAATTTTTCTCAAGGAGGGAGAATTTCCACTTTGGGTTGAGTTATACAAACAAAGAAACATCATTTGCAAACCAAACTTGCTAATCTCATCAAGGAGGGTGCATGCTATGGCTTAGGGATAGGATTGGAAAGTGGGTTACTTATCGAACACATGGATGAATTTCTCAAAAATTAACTCGATCCTATAAAGGAAGGCTTCCAACTCCATTATTCAGTTTGGTTAATGAGTATTTCAATGTTGAGTGAAGATAAGGCTTCTATACTAAGTGATGAACCTCAGTCCTCTTGGGTGATGCGCCCCAAAATTCCATTCCCCTTCTCCTCTCTTCCCTTTTGTTGGCCTACTTTTCCTCACTCATGTGAACTAGGTTCAACAAAAACACCAAACCAAAAAAACACCCAAATAAATCGGTTCGACGAAGAAATCTCAGTCAACAACACCTGTGAGGCTAGTGCAGTCTCACCTGAGATATCTTAATGTGTAACTTCCAGAACCATGTTTCCACATTCGCTGAGGGATTATAGTCCCTTGGAACACGACCAAGTGTTAGGATTATTAATCCTCCCTTGTCCAAATTTGGTCATATGTCTAATTTGGGAGTCATGTCTAAATCAGGAGTCTATCCAGTCTATTTATAGTCATTAACACCATTGGGTCCACTTTACCTAATTGGGGCACATGTTTCAGTTACTAAAGTGTGGGGAACACTAATTGAGGCTCACTGCCACTTATTTCACTTGATTGCATAAGTTTAGGAGCCTCCTAGACCAATCCCTATAATTTAGGAAGCCACTAGGAGTGCTCAAACCAACCAAGGTCAGTTCACTTCAGTTAATGACTAGTCAAGCTAAGTTAGGAGTCAGTTACATTTAGTTCTAGTCCTCTACATTCAGTTAGCACTAGGTTTACTTGACTGCACACATGTGGGGCACATTTCTCACCTACCACAGTTAGTTAACCTTAGTCAACACTGAATGTAACACTTGAGTTGTGTTTTAGAGCTCCGATGAACTCCGGTTATGGTTTAGACAAGGTCAGTTAACCATTGAGTCCTCCAATAATGATTTAGACAAAGTCTTGGTTACCTACAGTTAAGTAGAGTCTAATCAATTCGAACTTCCTCATGTGGATTCGAATTGCTTGTGGCTATTAAAGCCATTTTACTTCATTGTAATTATCATCTGCATTACTTTTTGATTAATGAAAGTATTCATAG
>LPNX010018721.1:71575-110610 GCA_001517045.1 Pseudotsuga menziesii | reverse complement strand
ACTGTTTCATTCTTCAATTGCTGAGTAAATTGTGAGATCCACTTTGTGAGTTGTGTATTTGTCTACAGATCTATGTGCTCAAATTTACATGGTATCAGAGACTCGATGGAAAGACTCCTCTCCTCCTCAGATCTCCAATCAGATCATTTTTTTTGGGCAAGTTGCTCCTTCAAGTATTGCACCAGAAGCAGAGAATTTACCACTTAATATCCCAAGTTAGGAAATTGTTGATCAAGATTGCTTGGTCAACTATGTTGGGTGTGAAGGAAATTCCAAAAGTGCAGACTGTCAACCTTACTTTGTATGTTTTATTGTGTGATAGGTTATCATCTTTTCTTACAGTATTCACTACAGGCAACCTATTCTTCTCACTGCATTCACTACAGCAGCTCAGTCATTCTTATTACATTCAAAATGGCTCATCCAGTAGAGCTTCTCACTCCCTTCAACTATCACCAGTGGAAGGATGACATGAGAGTATTGCTCCGCACCAAGCATCTCTTCAGACTCATAGAAGAAACAAAGGAAGAGCCAAAATCATATAAAGACAAAGCTAAGTACATGAATAGGATTGATGAAGCCCATGGAATCATGCTCTCCTCAGTCTCTAGAGATCTTCGATTTCACATCCAAGACTTGGACACTCCCAAGGAGGTTTGGGACAAGCTTGCTTCCTTATTTGATAAGCATGATGAGATGAGGATCCATCAGCTAGAAAATGATCCGATTACTCTCAATCCATCCAATTTCAAATCTCTAAATGAATTCTTCTCAAATTTCAAGAACCTGATATATCAGTTGAAGCAATGCAAAGTGAAGAAGGATGAAGATCAGCTCATCCTTTCCGTTTTGTTGGAGTAGGGTCCCACAGCTACAGGAGAAGCTGCCATTTTGGTGGATAGACAGTTTTGGTGAAGATATAAGAGATAAGGTAAAGATACAATGCCGTATCATGTTTCTAGCTGCAAATCAAAGCTGGAAACTGTGACTATCGGGATAGAGAAGTCAAAGAAGACAACAGTACCTGAGCGGCCAAGAAGAGAGAGCTCAGCCACTGCACTAAAGGCAGCGGCCGAGAAGAGAGAGCTCACCCACTGCATTCAAGGCAGTGGTGGAAGACAGGAGGGCTCAACTACCCTCATAAAGAAAAAGGGGCAACGAGGCCAAGGTATTAAAGACGAAGGACAGAAAAGGAAGTGGTGCCCAGTACCCATGATCAGTGTCGGGAAGCGTGGAAGACTGCAGAGAGCTATGGTGTGACGGAAAGAGGCAGTTCGAGTACAGATAGAACGACTGTCACAGTTAGGGTTTTTGGGTTACTGTTGGGAGAGGCCCATAGTGTTGTAATGGTGAGACCTTTCGGACGCCTATAAAGGGATGTATTTTGTATTGTAAAAGGTTAGCTAGTCAGATAAACTGTAGCTATTCAGACAGTTAGCCAGTCTGAGAGTCCAGTAGTCTGTTAGCTCACAGTTATTTTGTATTGTAATAGAGTCAAGCTCTTCTTTTGCTATTCAGTCCATAGTTACCTTACTATAACCAGTAGCCGATTCCAGGGGTATGTATGTATCAATCCGTAGGGATTGACAGAGAGAGAGAGAGAGAGAGAGAGAGAGAGAATATTGTAAGAAGGAAATATAGAGAAAGAGAAGAGATCTAGGAGAGAAGGGCTCCCGGTAGTGAGTGCGGAGTTACCCAAAAGATCTCTAGCTGCACAATAGGTTGCAGCAGAACTGTGTACTCTCTCAAGATATAATAAACACAGTTCTATGGATGTAGCTTCTACCCTGGAAGTGAACCACGTAAAACCAGTGTGTTATGTGATTATTTCATGTGATTGTGCTTTACTTAGTTGATATATGTTATATGTTACATGAATGTTGTATCTCAGTTAGTAAATGTCTATATGTCCTCATTCAGTTACATCATTATTGAAGGTTAAAGGTGGATTTACATGTATCAAGCGTCTGCATATGAGTTTATTAGTGTTTGTTTCACACAGTAATAAGTCATTCTGTTGAAGTGTTTCTAGTATACTTATTTGGCCAATTAAGTATAGTTGAGGTAGAGTGTGTTGAATTGTGGAAGTTCAAGTCAAAGTGTTAAATATCTTATTGAAAGTTAACTAAGTCATTCCACCCAGTGAGATAGCCTCCGGACCGTGAGGGTCGCAGTGGGCCGTACTATAGAAGGTATCGCATTGACAGTAGGCGATATTGAACTATCAGAGGAGCTGCGGTGTGAGATATCACATAGCATGGGTTAAGCGAAAGGGATATTTTCACACCGCCTGAGTCGCTGCGATGCGATAGCAGTCCTTCCCCTATCAGAACCCACGAGTAAGAGAGAACCGCGCGTTGCAGAGAGATCTTGCTGGCTAAGAGAAACCACGAGACCCTAGGATGCTACAAAACCTGGTTGAGGACACCTAAGTCTTTGGCCAACCCATAAGATCACTTCGGGTGAGACTTCAGGCCATTTTGCGGTCTGTCGCTGAAAGGGCCAGTGAGCTAGGGGTGTTGTTGGTATATGTATATTAGTAAACCCGGGTCTTCCCAGATAGCCAACAAATGGTTCCATTGCCAGCTTTGAACACATTACAGAGCTAATGTTCTGTTGGCATCCTACTAGAGATGAACTCAACCAGTGGCTTACGTCTAAGGAGAAAGAGTTTGCAAAATAAGAGAACAAGAGTCCTATAATGAGTACAGAGGACTGCTTGCAAAAACATATCTACAAAAACCTGCATACGATATTTTTTGCGACCTATGGAAATGAGTTGTATGACTGGTTATCAAAGCTAACTGATCAGAATATATTTAGAAAGAAAAGAAACATCGTGTGGACACCAAAGTTGATTCACACCATGAAGAGCATAGACAATCCCATTACACGAGCAGTCGACTTCTGGCTTTGCGAGTGTGCTAGAAGGCTTTGTTACAGAGTTTGCAGTTGAACAGACAAAAAGCTTCAGTGAGGCTGAGTGGTACTTCTTCAAAGGATATCGTGGTAAGTACCTAAAATATTTAAACGTGTCCATTAAGATTTTATTATATGAAAAAGGAGTAATGGATATAGTTTCAGACCAATAAGCTAAGAAAGTGTGATGTCACAAGAGTTTGAGAGTGATTTTGATGATATTGGATGTACACGTAGTGGCAAGAAATATAAAGTAGATTTTAGCTCTTCCATATTTGAAAACAATTAAGATAATACTAGACAGCAGAGTCATAGTAATATAGAAAGAACAGAAGAAGGTATCACTTACCACCCTTATACCCCACAGAAAACAACCGGGACTCAGAACAATCCCGTAGGAACTACATCTAGTAGTTCACCCGCAGCACATACTACCGCTACATCACCTACATCTACACTGCCAAGTGACAGTAACACAGCAAATTAACATCCACCACGTAGAAATAGAATGGGGGATGACATGAAGTTACCTACCTTTAAGGGTACAGGGGCAGAAGACCTAGAGTAGCACTGGTTTCTATGTGAATCCATGTGGACCATTAAAGGAATCCATGATGATAATATTAAACTTGTACAGTTGGTCACCACACTTACGGAACGAGCCTTAACATGGTTGTTAGCACTAAATTTATTTTTGTCGGAATTGGTCCTATTGCCTTCAAAATTTTAAGTTTTCATGGGTGATTGAGTTGGTTTCCAAAGTTTTCTCATTAAGATATTTCCAGGTTGGCAAAGAAGAAAAATTAAAGGAATTTTAGAAATAAATTTTTCACAAATGGGGCAAATTTTTTTATTAATTTTTGAATGAAATTTGAAAAAAGAAAATGGGTTTTGTAAATTTATTATTTTATTTATATATTCAAACTTATATAGTTTTGAATATTTCGCCAAAATAAAAAAGCAGACTTTATTTACCAAACCAAAGTCTTAATGATGGTTTAAGCAAGGTTTATTACATTTCTTAAGGTATAATCAAAACATTAGCAAATAAAATAATCGGACGGCTAATGTATAAAGTGAAAAATAATCAATGGTTATTATGATTTTCGGAGAGTGAACTTGCACGTTGGATAAAAGAAAGGAACCCGGTGGAATTCATTACATGGTGCTTGATCCAATGGTTGAAAGTTAAAGGCAGAATAGATCAGCGGTCACGAATGGATCTGGAGCTGAAAGTTGCACGAGGGTTAATTTGGAAAGGTGGTAGCGGAATGTCCACGTGGTAACTTTTGGTAAATTCCGTGGGAAAAAGTATTTTGGAAAAAACCACCGAAAGGAGGCTCTGGAATTGACCATTGTTTAAGAATAAAGTTGACTTGGTTTTTAGACTTGGTTTTTAAAAATAATTTATATGCTGCACGCTGAAGGGAAGAGATAGTCCACCGTCTCTGTGGGATCAACGGCTCAATCAACTAGCTCTACTACTGGATATGTGTATGCTACTGAGACTACTGATACTTCGACTGAATCAATCAAAAACTGGTGCTTCTATATACCATAATGCATCCTTTGCTTTTTATGCTTATAGTGGTGCTGCTACTCGTGCTTATGGGTATGGGTCTGAATCTACTAGCATATCCCTGATAGTTCAATGGCCTACAGCAACTCTTCCATTTTTCAAGCTGTCATCTCACGCAGCAGATAAGGATGTCCCTGAGCCAATTCCAAATCTGATCCCAACTTTTACTTATTTTCGATCACAGGGAAAATGGCAGGGATAAAGAGTCAGCCAGAAATTGATTTTTATAGAACAAGAGAAGGGAAGCCCAAAAAGAAAATCATCCTAGAAGAGTTGCAGAAATATATATAGTATATTATCTTACAAGGACAAATGGTATATGTTCTCTTACAGTAAACAATTCAAAGATTCAAAAGCAACATAGCATATTTTTCTAAAAATGATTGTTTTAGTCATTTTATCCAACAACCTGTTTCCCGCAAATGAAGAAGAAATTTCAAAAACTGAAAGAGGTTTTTCATCATAAAATCGCGATATACAATAAACTCTCTCAGTTTTTTCCCAGGTGATACATATTGGGAGCAACAAAGTCATCTTCAGAGGGACAACGTTCAGATTTCGAAATGACTGTTCTAGTAATCCAATTAAAATAATTGTTTACATCAAATTAATATGAATTTTGTGAAAATGGGAGAGTATTTTATTCACAACATACCTATACACTATAACCTCTTTCATTTTTCACACAGGTGCTACGGTTCAGCAGCAACAACATCAATTGTACAGGCCAGTTTTCATGTTTTCCAAAGGACTATTTCAGCCATCAACTTCAAAACATTGTTTTGGACAAATGGAATTTAATTTGACAAAACTGAAAGAGTTTTTTATTCATAACAGGCCTATAATCCAAAACCTCCTTCAGTTTTTACACAGTAACCACAGGTTGGGATAAATTTAAATATCTTTACAGGTCATTTTTCCAGAAATATACAATTTTATTATGAGTCATCAGCTTCAAAGGAATATTTCGAGGAGATTGAGATTATTCTGGAGAAATTAAGACATGGGTTTTGTTGGGAACATGTCTAGTTATAAAAACCTCTCCCATATTTCATATAGCTATCACCATTGGAGATATGCAGGAGAAACATTGTTGTAACTGTTTCTATTTTTAGAGTTCAGTTAGGGTTTTAATTCAAAAATAGGTAGAAGGTTATTCTTATATAAATAAAAATGTAATTGATATTTTAGAGAGAGGATTTTCAAGAGCAGAGAGGCTCTACATTGTAATGGTTTCACGTTTTCAGTAAATGAATGAAATTTGTAGAGGAGGAATGTAAAATCTTTTTCATGTCAGAGATTCTTGTGCCATCTTTTCTTCAGTAAGTAATTTCTTTATGTGATTGTTTATCCTATTTCCCACTCCATTTTGTATTTGCTTTCATGCTTGAGCATTAGTTTTTATGGGCTAGAATTCATCCTGCATGCTCTAGGTCCATTGTTCAAGCATTTTCAAAATATTTTCTTCTAAAGTCTTGCAGAATTCACCATAGTTAGGTGCTCTGTTTGATGGAATGTCTCTCTTTGTCTACTAATCAACCTGCTAATACCTCAAGACTGAGGAAATGGTGCCTACCTTACCTCTGATCATAAACCTTCAAAACCTTACCTTCTGCAACTTATTTCAGATCTGATTGTTGACTCCATTGCCCAATGGTCTCCTCCATGACTGTCCTACCAAGTCTTTAAAACAAACTTGTCCTATTTGTCCCATCAGAAATCTGACCTTCTGAGTGTCTTTGATTGAATATCTTGAGTATAAAAAATTTGTAAATAGTGAGAGATCCCTCTCTAATTGTATTAGGTCAGAAATACATTTTAAAGTGGTTATTGTTGTTACCTTGGGATCTACCTTTTCACAACCTGGGTACATTCTGAGTGATAACAAACTGACACCGTTTTCGGGGAATGAATGAGCATATCTACCTTGGGAGAACGACAAAGTTGAAGAAAAATTTCTGTGGGAAAACAGGAATTTTTAACAGAAAAGAAGGTTGTATTTTGCCCTGGAGACTCCATTGTGAAGCTTGTTCAAAACCTAAGGAGTCATTTTGGCTTCGAGAAGACACACGCGAGGTAACTCTGATACCGAAGTGTTGAAAAGTTTTGAAGACCCATAAAATCTATTTAAAAGAAAAAATAAAGAAAAGATAGATTTTCCTTTGTTTGGTGCATCATCATCTCGAGATTATCATTTTGATCCAAAATGGGAAGTTAATGTTGGAAAAAATATGTTGAAAACCAAATCTGAGTCTGACCTTAAGGATACTGAGTTTAAAATCCCCGTAGGTTAGAATCTTACTTGTTAGATTCCCTTTGGAGAGATTTGCAACAAACCATGAAGGCTGAAACATTTACCTCTCAAAGTACTCAAAGTTCTTCACTTCCTGTGAACCCACCCAGACCAATGGCTGCCAGATTTGCTCCCTTGCGTCTGCCTACTATATTACATGATCTCCCTCAAAATTATTCTCAGAGAATTTCTTTATTTGATGGAGAGGGTGATATAACCGCAAAACAGCATGTTGCTAAGTTTGAAGATTCAACACATACTACCGCTACATCACCTACATCTACACCGCCAAGTGGCAGTAACACAGCAAATCAGTATCCACCACGTAGAAATAGAATAGGGGATGACATGAAGTTACCTACCTTTAAGGGTATAGGGGAAGAAGACCTAGAGCAGCACTGGTTTCTATGTGAAGTCATGTGGACCATTAAAGGAATCCACGATGATAATATTAAACTTGTACAGTTGGTCACCACACTTAGGGAACGAGCCTTAACATGGTATATGAAGTATACCTCAGCGATACCTAGAACACTTATACAGGTCCGAACTGCCATGATTAAATAATTTAAGAGTCCCAAGTCCGAATCGCAGTGTATCACAGAGCTCAAAGACATTAAACAGTTACCTACAGAGTCAGTATGGGACTTTGATAAGAAATTCAAAGCTCTCATAGACCAAGTTAGCTTTGAGTTTGCGCCAAAGTAGCATAAGGAATGGTTCATCGCAGCACTACTCCCACATATTAGACACCCACTAATGCAGCAGAGACTCCGTATGTAGGATGAAGAGTTGGAGATGGCAATGAAACTGGAGGCATCACCTCTAGCTGAGACCAGTACAGGTATGACAAACCTACAAAACCAGTTAGTAAATCTCACGTTACAGATCCATGAGATTAGAAAATGAAAAGAGATTGCACAAGACATATGGTGTATCAAGTGTAAAGCACAAGGCCATACTAAAGATAACTGTCCAGTATTTGTTGAATACTTAGCAAGTGGGGCTCCTAACCCCTTAGCACAAACTCAAAGGCCATGGTGTGAACTATGCAGAACAAGAAGGACATCCACCTCAGCAATGCCCTTTACTTCAGAAGTATGTACAGACACCTAAGAACTTATACTGTACCTTCTGTAAGTCAGTAGGACACAAATACCATACCTATAGAGCCTACGATCTCATGGTCGATAGAAAACATGACTTGTACAGAGTCCAATCAGAGACACCGGGTCCAGTAGCAGGACCATAGCATGAACCGGCTCCTATAGGCCGTGGAGGAGGATTTGGCCGTGGTGAAGGCTTTGGCCGTGGCCGTGGACCGATTACTTGTTACAACTGTGGAGTTGTAGGACATTATGCTAGGTACTGTCAGAGCCCTACTATGACATGTAATTATTGCAAATCTTACAATCAAACTATAGAAGAATGTCCTACCTTGATAGCCAAGATCAGGGAACCTAAGCCAGCGGTACACCAGAACATTCAACTTATCGTTGCTGAGTAGAAAGAACCAGAACCAAGAGTCAACATTGTGACTCACAATGGTGCTTCCACTAGTGGGACATCGTAGGATACCAAAGAGAACACAAGACCAGAGTGGGTGCGCAAAGATACTAATAAATCAACACCACTTGACCTGCAAAAGAATAAAGAAACATTTTAGGAAGCTAAAACTTTCTTTAATGCACCTATACAATCAGGACCCCAGGTACAGTCGTCTAGGGGCGTACTGCAACAAACACCTTGTGGCCTTAGTCCTGTGGAGACATCGCAGGCTACCACATCGGGAAGATGAGATGAGGATGAGTCAACAGGAAGCATACAATCCTTCCTGTGGAGTTGCTTGAAACTTGTAAGAAATGAGAAAGATATCAAAGAGATTCAGTGCATCATAGATCAGTATCCACCATCTTCTTCCATGAGCAGTGCGTAGCGTGCTGTTCATAATATTATGGGCCATACAAGAACAAGAAGAGAGATGCAACTCACAGCACAAGTTGGAGAATTTGAAATGGATGAGGTAATCCTAGACTTAGGATCAGAGGTAAATGTTCTGACTAAGCAGACATGGGAACAGATGGGTATCCCTAAGTTAACCAGATCACCTATCCATCTGCGACTAGCCAATCAATAGAGGGTATCACCACTGGGTCGATTACCACAAGTGCCAGTTGACATCGATGGAGTTCACAGTTTTGCAAACTTTGAAGTTATAGAAATCATTGGCGATAGTAGACCGTATCCAGCTCTACTAGGTATTGATTGGGAAAACAATAACATGGCTATTATCGATTTAAAGAAAAGACAAATGACCTTTGAGGATACACATATCCGGGTCATCACACTGTTGGATCCTTTTTAGGGACCTAGATATATTGAACCTATCCAAGCAGAGGATGAGGCATGTAATATGGAGAGCCTCTATCAGATGACCACCAATCAGAGCGACTACATCAACCCAACCACAGAAGGAAATATCAGTTGGCGATGCGACAGCTCATGCGCATCGGATTCAGATGTTGGTCTAGAGAATTGGTAGAATAGTCTTTATGAAGTCTCAGCTCATAGATGTGCATATCTGACTAAGTCACTGCGATGGATCAGAGCAAAGCTTAAGGATATTTCGTCGTTTGATGGCTTAGCGGATGTCAAGGACTTTTTATACCAGTTTGAACAAAAAAATCCTCACGAGCAGAGGATGTCAGCGATTGACCTTGCAGTAAGAGACACACCTGCAAGATGGTGGCATGCACACAAGCAACATATCGCATCATGGGACGACTTCAAGAGATTGACGGCGATCAGGTTTTCTAATGACAAAGAGTTTCTACAGAAGAAATATACAGGAGAAAGTGACCCTAGGTCACACATTCAGAGTTGTAAACAGAATTGGTCGGACATTCCCGAGGATGAATGGGTTTAGTCATTAGAGGAATTTTGGGGTCTAAAATGGGCCTCCTAAGGAAAATAATAAAATAATAGTTAAAATAATAAAATAATATTGATTAATTTTGGAGGAAGAAAGAAAAAAACTACTTTTTGTGTTCGTATTTTCAACATATCTCCCTGTGTTTTTACTCAAATTTCGATCGGGAGAGCTCATTGGATGCGGAATTTGATTCTGCATCCAACAAGTACTCGTACTACATATTTTTGACGGACCCCACTACCCCAAAAATAAGAAATACCTGGAAAAATGTGATGATGACATCATCATCACATTTTTCCAAGTATTTCTTGTTTTTGGGGTAGTGGGGTCCGTCAAAAGTATGCAGTGTGGGTACTCGTTGGATGCGGAATCAAATTTACATCATCATCACATTTTTCCAGGTATTTCTTGTTTTTGGGGTAGTGGGGTCCTTCAAAAGTATGCAGTGTGGGTACTCGTTGGATGCGGAATCAAATTCCGCATCCAACGAGCTCTCCCGATCGAAATTTGAGTAAAAACACAATGATATATGTCAAAAATACAAACAAAAAAAGTAGTTTTTTTTAATGACAAATATGTTAATTCAACCATTATGGTTGACTTATTTTATTGAAATTCTATTGGTTCTTGAATTCCAACTCACAAAAACTTATTTTGGCACATTTTCTTATAAGGCCCATTTTAGACCCCAAATTTCCTCTAATGGATTCATTCACACTTTAGATCAAATTCCAAAGAATTGGTACACTGAGACAGAGTTGCACAGAGGAACAACTACATGGCCACTTATGATAGACAACTTTGAACTCACTTTCGCTTTTGAATATGAGTACCCAAGCATTAATCAGGCTTTAGACATTATAAAGATTAAGATATTTGAGGACTGTACCCTATCAGTGTCAGCTCAACCTGATTGGGCTATCCAATTGGACCAGGCGCTAGAGTGCTATAACTTTGCATTAGAACCAGAGGAGGAGAATGAGGATCCTCGCAACATCAACATCCCAAAGTCAGAAGGCACTCGCGATGTTGATGGACCAAAGCTAGAGACTCCATCTATTACCGAGCCTATTAAGATTAAGAAGATCAACATTGGCACAGACACAGAACCAAAGTTTGCATCCATTGGAGACTATTGGAATGATGAAATGGTAGGACACATTGCAGATCTGTTACATGACTACCAATACTTATTCCCCACTAAGTTCACAAAGATGAAGGGAATAGTTGGAGACTTGGGAGTAATGAGGATACCATTGAAAGAGGATGCTAGACCAATTAAACAGCGTCCATACAGATTAAATCCTTGGCACAAATAAAAAGTTAAGGATGAGATCAATAAGATGCTAGCAGCAGGCATCATTGAGCTAGTGGAAGAAAGCGAATGGGTTAGTCCCATGGTCATGCAAGAGAAGAAACCAAAGGAGAAATTAGAATCTGTGTCGGTTTGCACAAACTCAATGATGCATCACTTCATGACCCATTTCTGACACCTTTTACTGATGAAGTTCTAGACAATGTGGGAGGACAGGAGGTATACTCCTTCACTGATGGATTTTTAGGCTATCACCAGATCAGAATCCATCCAGAAGATCGATATAAGACCACTTTTGCGATAGAATGGGGCTCATTCCAGTATACGGTAATGCCCTTTGGTCTTAAGAATGCACCAGCTATCTTTTCAAGAGTAGTAGTTGCTGTATTTAAAGAGTACATCCATAAATTCTTAGAAGTCTATTTTGACGATTGGACTGTATTTGGATTAATTGACAAACATATAGGTGATTTAAGACTGATGTTAGAGAAATGTAGGCAATACCAGATTTCTCTAAACTTAAAGAAATGCATATTATGTGCGCCATTTGGTATTTTGTTGGGTTACATTGTCTGTAGACAAGGCTTGATGGTAGATCCTGCAAAGATTGCCATCATCATAAATCTTCTAGCACCTAACTCAGTCAAGCAATTGAGAACAGTACTTGGTCATACCGGGTACTATAGAAAATTTATCTAAGGTTATGCAAAGATCACAGCACCTATGGAAAAGTTGTTAAAGAAAGATGTAAAATTCCTCTGGAATGAGGAATGCCAGAAAAGTCTAGACACCCTTAAAGAGAAGATGGTTACACCACCCACCTTAGTATTCCCAGACTGGACCAAGCCATTTCATGTACATGTGGATGCATCTAGCATCGCACTGGGGATCATCTTAACCCAGCCAGGAGAAGGAGGTATCGATCACCCTATCGCATACTCAAGCAGAAAACTATCCACTACAGAAAAGAACTACACAACCACGGAAAGAGAAGAATTAGCCATGGTGTATGCTCTACAAATATTCAGGCACTACCTGCTAGGTGCCTCATTCAAGATGTTCACTAACCACTCCGCTTTGAAGTACTTGGTCAATAAGCCAGTGTTAGGGGGACGAATCTGCAGATGGTTACTCCTATTTCAGGAGTATGATTTTGAAATTATTGTCAAACCAGGGAGATTAAATGCAAAAATAGATCATCTGTCGTGGATAGACTCAGTAGAAGAGCCAAGTAACCTAGAGGACAACTTGCCCGATGCGCAGTTGTTTTCTATTCAGATCACAGATGAGTACTATGCTAATATTATTCACTTTCTCGCTATAGGATGGGCACCTGTTGAGTTTACTAAGCATAAAAAGAAGTAGTTGGTTGTCAAAGCAGTAGACTTCACCTTGATCGCAGGACAACTATACAAGTTAGGTCCAGATGAAGTCCTGCGCAGATGTGTCATGCTGCATGAGAAAGAGGCCATTATCAGAGAAGCACATTCTAGTACCGCAGGAGGTCATTTCGCAAGAAAGCTGACTGTGCAGAAAATCTTGACCGCAGGATTATGGTGGCCTACTTTGCATAAGGATAATAAGGAATTTTGTAGATGCTGTGACATCTGCTAGAGGGTAGGAAAACCTTCGCGAAGAGATGAAATGCTGCTGCGATCACAGATTACGCTGCGAGCATTTGACAAGTGGGCTATAGATTTTGTGGGTCCTATCAACCCACCAGGAAAACGAACTGGTGCAAGATACATCATCACAAGAACAGAATACCTCACGAAATGGGTGGAGGCTAAAGCAGTAAGGAATTGTGATGCTGCTATAGCTGTACAGTTCCTCTTTGAGAACATCATCAGTAGATTTGGATGTCCAGTAATTTTGATGAGTGATCAAGGAACCCATTTCTTGAACCACACTATTGAGGTCTTGAGGGAGGAATTCCAGATACAGCACCATAAGAGCACTCCCTACCACCCACAAGATAATGGTATAGTGGAGGCCTTTTAACAAGATTCTAGAAAATGATCTTACTAAGATCTGCAATAGCCAAAGAAACGATTGGGACCTCAGGGTTAATGCTGTGTTATGGGCTTATAGGACGACATGCAAGAAACTCACAGTACATACACCTTTCAGCTTAGTGTATGGACAAGAGGCTGTTATGCCTATGTAGTATATTATGCCCAGCCTAAGAATTGCTCAGATCACCGGGATGACAAACATAGTTACAACGAATGAAAGGCTAGCGTAGCTGCTTTCCTTAGAGGAAGACAGGTTCATCGCAGGATTCCATCAGAAAGTGCAAAAGGCATGAGAGAAAGCTTGGCATGACAGGCATGTAAAGAACAAGATTTTTTAGATAGGAGACCTAGTCCTCCTCTACGACAGTAAGTTTGTGAATTTTCCAAGAAAATTCAAGATGCATTGGTTGGGGCCATACCAGATTCAGCAAGTTACAGATGGAGGTGCCATTCAGCTCAGCAAACTGAACGGGGAGATTCTTCCCGCTTTCATTAATGGTAGTAGGATTAAACTTTACAGTGCTAGCCACTCCATATCCCAGCCTTAGCTCAGACAAATATGAGAGTGCAGATGTCCAGTGTAGTTGAAAGGAGGCATTGCACCGGTAGTTAGTCTACATCGGCAGGTAAAAAGCATTCACATGAGGAGATTTTTTCTGTTGGAAAAAAAAAAAAACTGTTAAGTTTGTTTGCACAGGTGATGCAGTGTGACATTGCAGTAAGGCGATGATTCCCCGTGCCATGTATACACTTTCGAAAAAACATAGAGGGCCAGTCAATTCGCCTTCTGACAGGAAGTTAATGAAGAAATGACCAGTATACCTTACCTTAGATTTGGCAACAGCATCATAAATTTTCCAGATCTAATAAATCTTCAACGAGACCGGTGCCTGCACACAGGTTTCGAGGGAAATTTGATCGGATATCAGCATTTAATAAGGATCGGGATGACTAGTGTGGTCTCGTCCATGCAATTAATACCATCGATGGGTTCAACCTAGATGACCATTGCGTCTAGGATTATAGCCTTCAGCATAAAAGCAGAGATCATTCATTCAGGATGGTTACTTTTGCAAGATCCGAGAGCTATAGAGTAAGTTGTTAAGTTTTCCATGTGCAGAGCTAATTTCGTTATAGAGTGCTATGATTTTCCTATTTCGCAGCCATTGCCAATCCAGAGTATTGCACCAAGTGGGTTCTGTCCTAGGAGGAACCTTTAGAAGACATTTTGAGACGATTTGAGCATGGAGGCCTTGTGTCCGCTATGACAACACCACCCAAGGGTATGAAACCAAGTTCATCACAGGTCAGACAGACACCAAGGATGAGGAGTCAAGATCATATAGTAGATGAGTCCAGCTTAAAACAATGAAAAAGGAAAAGGAGGAAAGTAAAAGTGAGAAACAGAAAGAGAAGGCCAACTCGGATGGCTGTGCGCGTGGAGTTTCCCAAAAGATATCACGGAAGGAAAAAAAAGGATCAAGAAATAGGCATCCGAGACGTAGAAAAACAAAAGGAAAAAGGAAAGGAACGAAGGTTCTTGGAATGGAATTCAAGGCCTGTATAGTTTGTACAAAAGGATCCAGACTGAATGAACTGTTTGAGAAGGCTGGAAGATATAGATTTTCCTTGTGATAAAATTTCTAACCTAGATAAAGGGGAAAGTATATATGTGGAAGGCTTCTCAAAAGCTTAAGATCCTTCAAAGAGATTCCCATCCATGAAATGACCTATATACAGCCTAAAAGTATATCAAGTCTCGCAAGCGACAAGAGCGATGTTGGCTATATGGGCAGACCCGAGTTTACTCTAATGTACCAACAACACCCCTAGATCACTGGCCCTTTCGGCGACAGACCGTGGAGCGGCCTGAAGTCTCACCAAAAGTGATTCTAATGGGTTGGCCAAAGACTCAAGTTTCTTCGACCAGGTTCTGTAGCATCCTGGGGTCTCGCAGCTCTTCTTAGCCAACGAGGTCTCTCTCCATGACGCGCAGTCTCTCTTCCTCGCGGGTTCTAACAGGGGAAGGAATCCTATCGCATCGCAACGACTCTGGCGATGCGGAAATCTCTCTTCCACTTAACCCCCGATCTATGCTATCTCACACCATAGCTCCTTTGACGGTGTGATATCGCCTACTGTCAACGTGATATCTACTATAGTACGGCCCACTGTGACCCTCACGGTCCAAAGGCTATCGTACTGGGTGGACTGAATTGGCTAACTTTCAACAAGATATTAAACACTCTGATGTGAACTTCCACGGTTCAACACACTCTACCTCAACTATACTTACTGTTCGAATAAGTATACTGGAAACAATTTAACAGAATGACTTAATACTATGTGAAACAAGCACGGATAAACTCATATGCAGACGCCTGATACATGTAAATCCACCTTTAACCTTCAATAATGCTGTAACTGAATGAGGACATACAGACATTTACTAACTAATATACAATATTCATGTAACAGATAACAGATATCAACTAAGTAAAGCACAATCGCATGAAATAATCACATAACACACTGATTTTATGTGGTTCACTTCCAGGGTAGAAGCTACGTCCACAGAACTGTGTTTATTATATCTTGAGAGAGTACATAGTTGTGCTGCAACCTGTTGTGTAGCTAGGGATCTTCTGGGTAACTCCACACTCACTGTCGAGAGCCCTTCTCTCCTAGATCTCTTCTCTTTCTTTATATTTCCTTCTTACAATATTCTCTCTCTCTCTCTCTCTCTCTCTCTCTCTCTCAATCCCTGCAGATTGTTACATACATGCTTCTATGAGCCAGCTACTGGTTACAGTAAGATACTACAGACTGAATACAGAACCAGAGCACGAGTGTCTATGAGCTAACAGATCAACTGACTCTCTAATTGTCTGACTAGCTAAAAGACCCAATGACTAACTGGCTAAACTTTTACAATACAAAATACATCCCTTTATAGGTGGCCCGAAGGTCTCGCCATTACAACACTATGGGCCTGTCCCAATAGTAACCCAAAAACCCTAACTAATGAAAGTTGATGTATGTGTACTTGGAGTAGCTGCTTTCCATCACACCACTACTCTCTGCAGTCTTCCATGCTTCCCGGTGCTGACCATGGGTACTGGGCACCACTTCCCTTTTTGTCCTTCATCTTCAATACCTTGGCCTCATTGCCCCTTTTCCTTTATGAGGGTAGCTGAGCCCTCTTGTCTTCTGTCGCTGCCTTCAATGCAGTGGGTGAGCTCTCTCTTCTCGACCGCTGAGGTACTGTCATCTTCTTTGACTTATCTATCCTGATAGTCACAGTTTCTAGCTCTGATCTGCAGCTAGAAACATGCTACGACGTCGTATATTTACCTTATCTCTTATATCTTCGCCAAAACTATCTATCCACCAAAATGGCATCTTCTCCTGTAGCTGCGAGACCCTACTCCAACAGTCCCCTAACACTTACTTGTGGCTCATACTTGAGCCACTAACAGTGGGCTTCTCCTGCTGTAGCTTCTCCTTGGCTTCCTGCGAAGTCTGTTTAAATTTGTCTGCATAGCTTCGACACAATCTTGTGCCACTTAAAGTGTAGCTTGACTAATGCTGGAGTCTTCTGTTGCATCAATTTCACCTCTGCTTGTCGTGAACTCTTTAACCTTCTGCTCATCCACCTCGACTAGCTCTATGATTTGTTCCTAATATGGTTGAAGAAAATTATTGATTTGTATCTCCTTTGCTCTCAACCGCTTGCGCTTCTAGTTGCAAGTGGTTCATCTCTGTCATCTTTCTCATATTCGCAAGAGCTCCTAAACTCTTGATTTCTTCCTTCATTGCTGCTATGGCATTCTCTATCTACTGAATGCTTTGCAGGAGTTCTACTCTCTAGGGATGCTCATCTAACTTCGACCATGTGTTCGTCGCATCAGCTAGCACTGACTGTGCATCATCTATGTGAGATTTCATCTGTGTGGAAATGAGTCTAAAGGCCTCTACTCTCGCTTCCTTGTCTTCCTGGGGGGTGCCCGGTGCTCGAGCCTCAAGCTTAGCAATCTGTGCTTTGTGGTCTTCTTCCATTTTGGTTATTGTTTCTTCCAGAGCCTTTGCTCTGTCTGCAACTCTTCTTACCTTCTGCGTGAGAGGCAAGGAAAACTCAATGTTACATTTAGGTAACTCCAATGGGATGCTCTATAGGACCTAATTGAGATCGTGTTCTCTTTATTCATATGTTCTTAACTCCTTCGTCTTTGTCTGAAAACTTGTGGTGAGTGCTGCATTCTTTTGTTTCAGCTGTGTGTTTTGTTTATAAGTCACGAACTCTCTATCTCTGATCTCTGTGCTTAGCTGCTACTGGATCATCTGTAACTGATCATTGTGAAACTCTATGAGGTTAACCTCAACAGGTTTCCTAATCTGTATCTGTATGTCCATCATTGAAGCAGGGAATCAGATGCTCCCTGGTGGTATCAAGACTGTATTGATGCGATCCTTTGCCAAGATTTCCTCACGGGAAATCGACTGTGTTGAACTTTCTCCTGCGGGCGTCTTGATTAACTGAGTGTGGATCATGGCAGTCTTCTTGGTTAGTGTTTTTAACTCCACAAGCTGTTGATATATCGCCCCCTACAGATTGCCCTGCGATGCCCGCATCGCCTGAAATGTGCCGTCCATTTCGTCCTTAAGCCTTGCTGCAATTTGTTCATAGTCATCATCTGTCAATGCAGTCTTCAAAGGTAGTTTTGTGGCTTTCTACTTTTTCCTCTTCTGTACCTCTGGTGTCCCTTCTTCTCCATCCTATGTCATCTGTGCCTTTGGTGGCACTTGCTGTGGATCTTTCCTCTTTTCTCCCGGTAGTGGCACTTCTGTTGTATCTTGTGTCTGGGACCCCACTTTGTCTTTGCCTTTGTCCGATGGGTCTATCTATGCGGTACCTGATGGTGGTGTTGTGGTATCCTCTAATGCTTGTTTCCACTCATCGTCAAAGTCTTTGATGACATCTGCGACATCCTGCGCTGTCATCCTGAACCAACCATTTGCCCAATCATCCCTTTTAGACCTTTTTGGCCTCAGGTAGATTCTATGGCTGTCTGCCATAAAATCAAGCCGTTATCATATATGTCCACAGTCTCTGTGCTGATCCATGGCGTTTCTTGGATGATTCTCTTCCACAGTTTATAGTATTCATAGAATACTATCATATTGTTCTTTTTCTTGGCTGGGCTGATGGTCTCCCATAAGTTGGTATAGCATGTGCCTCTGGGCTCACCACTTGCTAGCTGTCGAAACTGGGTATGGGGCGGGTCCTTCCACCCAATGAATGCACATAGTATAAGCAACCATGAGAAATGGAAGGGGTGGTTTGCCTCATCCTGGGCTATCAAACAATCTTACTGAAAAATATTTAACAAAAGTAAACACCAATTTAATTGTTCACCTTCTGCAACTTGTATGGCAAGGTGAATTACTGATCCTGTGACTTCCTTTGGGTGAACCTTGGTTAACAGTCTACCTACAAGCAGACTGGCTGTAAATATGAGTGTATCATCTATTAAGCTTGTGATATCATAATCCCATCCTCCTCTCTATAGCTTATACTTGGTAACTAGGGCTGGTAGTAGCTTGGAATCCTTGGTCTTTCCTGTTATATGTGTCTTAGGTTCCTTACTAGTCTTGGACAGCCTAGTGATGCGATGTATCAAGTCGACATTTAGGTTGACCTTGTTACCTAGCCAGAGGTAACCTCCATGTACACAAGAAAGTAGGATATGCACCACGACATTAACCTCTACACCTCGTCCAAAATGTGATATTCTCAACAAATTGAGCAAGCCTAAGCACTCAAGAATCTGGACATGTTCCATAGGAACATATTCATCTACACCTGTCCTTGGGTTCTTCTGAATCGTCAGATACTGATCCGGCCGGAACTGAGGATATGTCTTACTGTCTCCAAGGTTATAATCTATAAATTTAACAACAAAGGCATATCCTAATAGATCTCCATCTTCCTTTACTTGAGAATCAATCGGTGGTATGGGAACAGGAAACTGACCACTCTTGGGAATGTTTACCTCTGGTGCGCCGTCAACTTGTGGCACAATGTAGTCTAGTGCGCTATGAACTTCTTCCTTCGGCTCTGGACTGGATTCTTATGTTATCTGAGATTGGCTCCTCATCCTTGGTAGCTGTCTGGCCTGTGATGAACTTGGTTTTATACTCTTGGGTGGTGTTTCCATAGTAGACACAAGGCCTCCACGCTCGAATCATCTCAAAATGTCTTCTAAAGGTTCCTCCTCAGACAGAACCCACTCGGTGCAGTACTCTGGATTGGAAATGGCTATGAAATAGGGAAATCACAGCACTCTGTAACGAAATTAGCTCTACATAGGGAAAACTTAACAACTTACTCTATAGCTCTCGGATCTTTCAAAAGTAACCGTCCTGAATGAATGATCTCTAATTTTATGCTTAAAACTATAATCCTGGATGCAACGGTCATCTAGGCTGAACCCATCGGTGGTATTAATTGTATGGATGAGACCACACCCATCATTTCAATCCTCATTAAATGCTGAAATCTGATCAAATTTCCCTTGAAACCTGTGTGCAGGCGCCGGTCTCGTCGAAGATTTACCAAATCTGGAAAATTTATTATGCTGTTGCCAAATCTAAGGTAAGGTATACCGGTCATTTCTTCATTAACTACCTGTTATAAGGTGAATTGACTGGCCCTCTGTCCTTTTTCAAAACTTGATACGTGGCATAGGGAATCATCTCCTTACTGCGATGTCACACCACATCACCTGTGCAAAATAAACTTTAAACAGTTTTTTTTTTTTTTTGTTAATAAAAACTCTCCTCATGCGAATGATTTTTACCTGTCGGTGTAGACTAACTACCAGTGCAATGCCTCCTTTCAACTACACTTGACATCTACACTTTCATAACTGTCTGAGTGAAGGCTGGACGTGGAGTGGCTAGCACTGTAAAGCTTAATCCTACTGCCATTAATGAAAGTGGGAAGAAGCTCCCCATTCAGTTTGCTGAGCTGAACGGCTCCTCCATCTGTAACTTGCTGAATCTGGGATGGTCCCAACCAATGTGTCTTGAATTTCCCTGGAAACTTCACAAACTTACTGTCATAGAGGAGGACTAGGTCTCCTATCTGAAAAATATTGGTCTTTACATGCCTGTCATGCCAAGCTTTCTCTCGTGCCTTCTGCACTTTTTGATGGAATCCTGCGATGAACCTGTCTTCCTCTAAGGAAAGCAGCTGCGCCAGCCTTTCATTTGTCGTCTCTGTGTCTATCATCCCAGTGATCTAAGCAATTCTTATACTGGGCATAATATACTCCATAGGCATAACAGCCTCTTTTCCATACACCAAGCTGAAAGGTGTATGTCCTATGAGTTTCTTGCATGTAGTCCTATAAGCCCATAACACAACATTAACCCTAAGGTCCCAATCATTTCTTTGGCTATTGCAGATCTTAGTAAGAGCGCTTTCTAAAATCTTGTTAAAGGCCTCCACCGTACCATTAGCTTGTGGGTGGTAGGGAGTGCTCTTATGGTGCTGTATCTGGAATTCCTCTGTCAAGGCCTCAATAGTGTGGTTCAATAAATGGGTGCCTTGATCGCTCATCAAAATTACTGGACATCCAAATCTACTGATGATGTTCTCAAAGAGGAACTGTGCAGCTGTAGCAGCATCAAAATTTCTTACTGCTTTAGCCTCTGCCCATCTGGTGAGGTATTATGTTCATGTGATGATGTATCTCACACCAGTTCATTTTCCTGGTGGGTTGATAGGACCCACAAAGTCTATAGCCCACTTGTCAAATGCTCGCAGCGTAATATGTGGTCGCAGCGGCATTTCATCTCTTCGTGAAGGTTTTCCTACCCTCTGGCAGATATCGGAGCATCTGCAAAATACCTTAGTATCCTTATGCAAAGTAGGCCACCATAATCCTGCGGTCAGGATTTTCTGCGCAATCGGCTTTCCTGCAAAATGACCTCCTACGGTACCGGAATGTGCTTCTCTGATAATGGCCTATTTCTCGTGTGGCATGACGCATCTACACAGGACTTCATATGGACCTAACTTGTATAGCTGTCCTACGATCAAGGTGAATTCTGCTGCTTTGACAACCAACTGCTTCTTTTAATGCTTAGTAAACTCAACAGGTGCCCATCCTGTAGTGAGAAAGTGAATGATATCAGCATAGTACTCATCTGTGATCTGAATAGAAAACAATTGCGCATCAGGCAAGTTGTCCTCTAGGTTACTTAGCTCTTCTCCTGAGTCTATCCTCGACAAATGATCTGGTCCAGCATTTAATTTCCCTGGTTTGACAATAATTTCAAAATCAAACTCCTGAAATAGGAGTAACCATCTGCAGATTTGTCCCCCTAACACTGGCTTATTGACCAAGTACTTCAAAGCAGAGTGGTCAGTGAAAATATTGAATGAGGCACCTAGCAGGTAGTGCCTAAATTTTTGTAGAGCATACACCATGGCTAATCCTTCTCTTTCCGTAGTGGTGTAGTTATTTTCTATGGTGGATAGTTTTTTGCTTGAGTATGTGATAGGGTGATCGATACCTCCTTCTCCTGGCTAGGTTAAGACGATCCCCAGTGCGATGCTAGATGCATCCACATGTACATGAAATGGCTTGGTCCAGTCTGGGAATACTAAGATGGGTGTTGTAACCATATTCTCTTTAAGTGTGTCTAGACTTTTCTGGCATTCCTCATTCCATAGGAATTTTACATCTTTCTTTAACAACTTTTCCATAGGTGCTATGATCTTTGCATAACCTTTGATAAATTTTATATAGTACCCGGTATGACCGAGCACTGTCCTCAACTGGTTGACTGAGTTGGGTGCTGGAAGGTTTACAATTATGGAAATCTTTGTGGGATCTACCATCAAGCCTTGTCTACAGACAATATGACCCAACAAAATACCAAATGGCGAACAGAATATACATTTTTTCAAGTTTAGAGAAATCTGGTATTGCCTACATTTCTCTAACATCAGTCTTAAATCTCCTATGTGCTTGTCGATTAATCCAAATACAGTCCAATCATCAAAATAAACCTCTAAGAATTTATGGATGTATTCTTTAAATACAACAACTGCTACTCTAGAAAAGATAGCTGGTGCATTCTTATGACCAAAGGGCATTACCATATACTGGAATGAGCCCCATTCTGTCACAAAAGTGGTCTTAGATCAATCTTCTGGATGGATTCTAATCTGGTGATAGCCTGAAAAGCCATCAGTGAAGGAGTAAACCTCCTGTCCTCCCACATTGTCTAACACTTCATCAGTGAAAGGTGTCGAAAATGGATCATGAAGCGATGCATCATTGAGTTTACGCAAGTCAACACAAATTCTGATGTCTCCTTTGGTTTTATTTTCTTGCATGACCATGGGACTAACCCATTCACTCTCTTCTACGGGCTCAATGATGCCTGTTGCTAGCATCTTATCGATCTCATCCTTGACTTTTTATTTATACTGTGGATTTAATCTGTATGGGCGCTGCTTGACTGGTCTAGCATCCTCTTTCAATGGTATCCTCATTACTCCCAAGTCTCCAACTATTCCCTTCATCTCTGTGAACTTGGTGGGGAATAGGTCCTGATATTCATGTAGCAAGTCTGCAATCTATCATACTATCTCATCATCCCAATAGTCTCCAATGGATGCAAACTTTGGTTCTTTGTCTGTGCCAATGTTGATCTTCTTAATCTTGATAGGCTCCATAATAGCTGGAGTCTCTAGCTTCAGTCCATCAACATCGCGAGTCCCTTCTGACTCTGGAATGTTGATGTTGCGAGGGTCCTCATCCTCATCCTCTAGTTTTGCTACGAAGTTATAGCACTCGAGCACATCTTCTAACTGGATGGCCCACTCAGGTTGAGTATGTACTGATAGGGTGCAGTCCTCAATTATCTTAATCTTTATTGCATCTAGGGCCTGATCAACACTTGGATACTCAGATTCAAAAATGAACGTGAGTAGAAAGTTGTTTGTCATAAGTGGCCATGTGGTCGTTCCCTTGTGCAATTCAGTCTCTGTGTACCAGTTCCTTGGAACTGTGTCCAAAGTGTGAATGAATCAGTGAACCCATTCATCCTCGGGAATGTCCGACCAATTCTGTTCACAAGTCTGAATATGTGACCTGGGGTCACTTTGTCCTGTGTATTTTTGCTGGACATACTCACTGTCAGTAGAGAATCTAATCGCCATCAATCTCTTAAGATCATCCCATGATGCAATATTCTCTTTATGTGCATACCACCATCTTGCAGGTGTGGCTCGTACTGCAAGGTCCATAGCTGCGATCCTCTGCTCGTGAGGAACTTGTTGTTAAAACTGTGGGAGAAATTCTTGGATATCTGTTAGACCATGAAATGAGGGGGTATATTTAGTCTCTACACCAATCCATCGTAGTGACTTAGTCATAAACGCACATCTGCACGCTGAGACTTCGTAAAGTCTGTTCTACCAATTTTCTAGACCAACATCTGAATCCGATGCGCATGAGTTGTCGCATCGCCAACTAATGTTCCCTTCTGCGGTTGGATTGATGTAGTCACTCTAGTTTGCAGTCATCTGATAGAGACTCTCCATTTTACATGCCTCTTCCTCTGCTCGGATAGGTTCAATGTATCTAGGACCTTGAAGAGAATCCAACAGTGTGATGACCTGGATCTGCGCATCCTCAAAGGTCATTTGTCTTCTCTTTAGGTCGATAACGGCCATGTTACCGATCACCCAATCAATGCCTAGTAATGCTGGATATGGTCTACTATCGCCAATGATTTCTATAACTTCAAAGTCTGCAAAGCTGCAAACTCCGTCAATGTCAACTGGCACCTGCGGTAGTCGACCCAGTGGCGATACCCTCTGTTGATCAGCTAATCTCAAATGGATAGGCAATCTTACTAACTTAGGGCTACCCATTGTTCCCATGTCTACTTAGTAAGAACATTTACCTCTGATCCTAGATCTAGGATCACCTCATCCATTTCAAATTCTCCAACTTGTGTTGTGAGTCGTATCTCTCTTCCTGTTCTTGTATGACCCATAATGCTATGAACAGTACGCTGCGCACTGCTCATGGAAGAAGATGGTGGGCACTGATCTATGATGTGCTAAAGCTCTCTGATAGCTTTCTCATTCTCATGAGTTTTAGACAACTCCACAGGAAGGATTGTACGCTTCCTATTGACTCATCCTCATCGCATCTTCCTGATGTGGTAGCCTGCAATGTCTCCATAGGACTAAGGCCATAAGGTGTTTGCTGCGGTATGCCCCTAGATGGCAGTACCTGTGATCCTGATTGTATAGGGTCATCAAAGAAAGTCTTTGCTTCCTGAAATGTTTCTTTATTCTTCTGCAGGTCGAGTGGTGTTGATTTATTAGTAACTTTGCACACCCACTCCGGTCCTGTTTTCTTTTCACTATCCTGCGGTGTGCCACTAGTGGAAGCACCACTGCGAGTCACAATGTTGACTCTTGGTTCTGGCTCTTCCTGCTCAGCAGCAATAAGCTGGATGTTCTGATGTACTGCTGGCTTAGGTTCTCTGATCTTAGCTATCAAGGTAGGAAATTCTTCTATAGCGTGATCGTAAGATTTGCAATAATTACATGTCATAGTGGGGCTCTAACAGTCCCTAGCATAATGTCCTACAACTCCATAGTTGTAACAAGTGACTGGTCCACGACCACGGCCAAATCCTTCACCATGGCCAAAGCCTCCTCCATGGCCAACATGAGCCAGATCATGTTGTGGTCCTACTACTAGACCCTGTGTCTCCGATTGGACTCTGTACAAGTCGTGTTTTCTGTCTAACATGAGATCATGGGCTCTACAGGTATGGTCATCGTGTCCTACTAACTTACAGAAGGTACAGTATAAGTTCTTAGGTGTCTGTATATACTTCTGAAGTAAAGGGAATTGCTGAGGTAGATGTCCTCTTGTTCTGCATAGTTCACACCATGGCCCTTGAGTTTGTGCTAAGGGGTTAGGAGTCCCACTTGCTAAGTATTCAACAAATACTGGACAATTGTCTTTAGTATGGCCTTGTGATTTACACTTGATACACCATATGTCTTGTGCAATCTCTTTTCATTTTCTAATCTCATGCATCTGTAACATGAGATTTGCTAACTGGTTTTGCAGGTTTGTCATACCTATGCTGGTTTCAGCTAGAGGTGAAGCCTCTAGTTTCATCGCCATCTCCAACGCATCATCCTGCGTCTAGAGTTTCTGCTGCATTAATGGCAATCTGATGTGAGAGAGCAGCGCTGCAATAAACCATTCCTTATGCTGCTCCGGCGTAAACTCAAAGCTGAATTGGTCTATGAGGGCTTTGAATTTCTGAGTGAAGTCCCATACGGACTCTGTAGGTAACTGTTTAATGTCTTTGAGCTATGTGATACACTGTGACTTAGACTTAGGTTTCTTAAACTCTTTGATCATGGCGGTCCTGACCTTTATAAGTGTTATGGGTATCGCTGAGGTATACTTCATATACCATGTTAAGGCTCATTTCCTAAGTGTGGTGACCAACTATACAAGTTTAATATTATCATCGTGGTTTCCTTTAATGGTCCACACGGCTTCACATAGAAACCAGTGTTGCTCTGGGTCTTCTGCCCCTATACCGTTAAAGGTAGGTAACTTCATATCATCCCCCATTCTATTTCTGCATGGTGGATGCTGATTTGCTATGTTACTACCACTCGGAGGTGTAGGTGGAGGTGATGTAGCGGTAGTATGTACTGTCTGCGAGCTACTAGATGGATTTTCTACAGGATTGTTCTGAGTCCCGGTCTGTTTCTGTGGGGTATAAGGGTGGTAAGGGATACCCCCTTCTGTTCTTTCTGTATTACTATGACTCTGTTGTCTAGTATTATCTAAACTGTCTTCAAATATGGGAGATATAAAATATACTTTATATTTCTTTCCACTACGTGTACGTCCAATGTCATAAAAATCACTCTCAAACTCTTGTGACATCACACTTTCTTAACTTATTGGTCTGAAACTATATCCATTACTCCTTTTTCATATAATAACATCTTAATGGACAAGTTTAAAGAGTTTAGGTACTTACCGCGATATCCTTTGAAGAAGTACCACTCAGCCTTGCTGAAGCTTTTTCTTTGTTCAACTGCAAACTCTGTGACAAAGCCTTCTAGAACACTCGCAAGCCAGAAGTCTACTATCCTCGTAATGGGATTATCAAGGATCTTCACGGTATGAATCAGCTACGGTGTCCAGACAATGTTTCTTTTCTTTCTGAATATGCTCTGATCAGTCAAATTTGATAACCTATCATACAACTCGTTTCCATAGGTCGCAAAAGATATCATATGCAGGTCTGTAAAGATATGTTTTTGTAACCAGTCCTCTGTACTCAGTCTAGGACTCTTGTTCTCTTGTTCGGAAAATTCTTTCTCCTTAGACCCAACCCACTGGTTGAGTTCGTCTTTAGTAGGATGCCAACAGAACATCAGTTCTCAGTTTGTTCAAAACCGGCAACGGAACCATTTGTTGGCTATATGGGCAGACCCGGTTTACTGTAATGTACCAACAACACCCCTAGCTCACTAGCCCTTTTGGTGACAGACCGTGGAGTGTCCTAAATTCTCACCCAAAGTGATTCTAATGGGTTGGCCAAAGACTCAAGTGTCTTTGACTAGGTTCTGTAGCATCCTAGGGTCTCGCAGCTCTTCTTAGCCAGCGAGGTCTCTCTCCGCAACTCGCAGTCTCTCTTCCTCATGGGTTCTGACAGGGGAAGGACTCCTATCGCATCGCAGTGACTCTGGTGATGCGCAACTCTCTCTTCTACTTAACCCATGATCTGCACTATCTCACACCGCAGCTCCTCTGACGGTACGATATCGCCTACTGTCAACGCGATATCTACTATAGTACGGCCCACTGTGACCCTCACGGTCCAAAGGCTATCGCACTGGGTGGATTGACTTGGTTAACTTTCGACAAGATATTAAACACTCTGACGTGAACTTCCATGGTTCAACACACTCTACCTCAACTATACTTACTGTTCGAATAAATATACTGGAAACACTTTAGCAGAATGACTTAATACTATGTGAAACAAGCACGGATAAACTCATATGCAGATGCCTAATACATGTAAATCCACCTTTAACCTTCAATAATGCTGTAACTGAATGAGGACATATAGACATTTACTAACTGATATACAAAATTCATGTAACAGATAACAGATATCAACTAAGTAAAGCACAATCGCATGAAATAATCACATAACACACTGGTTTTATGTGGTTCACTTCCAAGGTAGAAGTTACGTCCACAGAACTGTGTTTATTATATCTTGAGAGAGTACACAGTTCTATTGCAACCTATTGTGCAGCTAGAGATCTTCTGGGTAACTCCGCACACACTACTGGGAGCCCTTCTCTCCTAGATCTCTTCTCTTTCTCTATATTGCCTTCTTACAATATTCTCTCTCTCTCTGTCAATCCCTAAGGATTGTTACATACATGATTCTATGAGCCAGCTGCTGGTTACCGTAAGATACTACAGATTGAATACAAAACCAGAGCACGAGTGTCTATGAGCTAACAGATCAACTGACTCTCTAATTGTCTGACTAGCTAAAAGACCCAATGACTAACTGGCTAACCTTTTACAATACAAAATACATCCCTTTATAGGCGGCCCGAAGTTCTCTCCATTACAACATTGTGGGCCTGTCCCAACAGTAACCCAAAAACCCTAACTAGTGACAGTCGACGTATGTGTACTTGGAGTAGCCGCTTTCCATCACACCACTGCTCTCTACAGTCTTCCATGCTTCTCGGCGCTAACCATGGGTACTGGATGCCACTTCCCTTTTTGTCCTTTGTCTTCAATACCTTGGCCTCGTTGCCCCTTTTCCTTTATGAAGGTAGCTGATCCCTCCTGTCTTCCGCCGCTGCCTTCAATGCAGTGGGTGAGCTCTCTCTTCTCGGCCGCTGAGGTACTATCATCTTCTTTGACTTCTCTGTCCCGATAGTCACAGTTTTCAGCTCTCATCTGCAGCTAGAAACATGCTACGGCATTGTATCTTTACCTTATCTCTTATATCTTTGCCAAAACTATCTATCCGCCAAAATGGCAGCTTCTCCTATAGCTACGGGACCCTACTCCAACAAGCGAGAGCATGACAATAAGGGAAGGAAAGATAAGAGGAACCAACGAACTAAGTTACAGAAACTATGGAGAAAGAAGTCATAGGACTTCAGAAAAAACATACAAAGACTTCACAGGAAGCCGAGGAGAAATTATAGCAAGAGAAGCCCGCTGTTAGTGGCTCGAGGACAAGCCACAAGTAAGTGTTAGGGGACTGTTGGATTAGGGTCCCACAGCTACAGGAGAAGCTGCCATTTTGGCGGGTATATATCTTTGGTGAAGATATAAGAGATAAGGTAAAGAGACGATGCCGTAGCATGTTTCTAGCTACAGATCAGAGCCGAAAACTGTGACTATCGAGACAGAGAAGTCAAAGAAGATGACAGTACCTGAGCGGCCGAGAAGAGAGAGCTCACCCACTACACTAAAGGCAGCGGCCAAGAAGAGAGAGCTCACCCACTGCATTCAAGGCAGTGGTGGAAGACAGGAGGGCTCAGCTACCCTCTTAAAGGAAAAGGGGCAATGAGGTCAAGGTATTGAAGACAAAGGACAGAAAAGGAAGCGGCGCCCAGTACCCATGATCAGCACCGGGAAGCGTGGAAGACTACAGAGAGCTGTGGTGTGACAAAAATAGGCAGTTCGAGTATAGATAGACCGACTATCACAGTTAGGGTTTTTGGGTTACTATTGGGAGAGTCCCACAGTGTTGTAATGGCAAAACCTTCGGGCCGCCTATAAAGGGATGTATTTTGTATTGTAAAAGGTTAGCTAGTCAGATAAACTGTAGCTATTCAGATAGTTAGCCAGACTGAGAGTCCAGTAGTCTGTTAGCTCATAGTTATTTTGTATTGTAATAGAGTTGGGCTCTGGTTTTGCTATTCATTCCATAGTTACCTTACTGTAACCAGTAGCTGATTCCAGGGGTATGTATGTAACAATCCGCAGGGATTGACAGAGAGAGAGAGAGAGAGAGAGAGAGAGAGAGAATATTGTAAGAAGGCAATATAGAGAAAGAGAAGAGATCTAGGAGAGAAGGGCTCCCGACAGTGAGTGCAGAGTTACCCAGAATATCTCTAGCTGCACAATAGGTTGCAGCAGAACTGTGTACTCTCTCAAGATATAATAAACATAGTTCTGTGGACGTAGCCTCTACCCTGGAAGTGAACCATGTAAAACCAGTGTGTTATGTGATTATTTCATGTGATTGTGCTTTACTTAGTTGATATCTGTTATCTGTTACATGAATGTTGTATCTCAGTTAGTAAATGTCTGTATGTCCTCATTCAGTTACAGCATTATCGAAGGTGAAAGGTGGATTTACATGTATCAAGCGTCTGCATATGAGTTTATCAATGCTTGTTTCACACAGTAATAAGTCATTCTGTTGAAGTGTTTCCAGTATACTTATTCAGCCAGTTAAGTATAGTTGAGGTAGAGTGTGTTGAACTGTGGAAGTTCAAGTCAGAGTGTTAAATATCTTGTTGAAAGTTAACTAAGCCATTCCACCTAGTGAGATAGCCTCCGAACCATGAGGGTCGCAATGGGACGTACTATAGAAGGTATCGCGTTGACAGTAGGCGATATCGCACCATCAGAGGAGCTGCGGTGTGAGATATCGCAGAGCGTGGGTTAAGCGGAAGGGAGAGTTGCACACCGCCCGAGTTGCTGCAATGCAATAGGAGTCCTTCCCCTGTCAGAACCCATGAGTAAGAGAGAACCGCATGTCGCAGAGAGATCTCACTGGCTAAGAGAAACCATGAGACCCTAGGATGCTATAGAACCTGGTTGAGGACACCTGAGTCTTCGGCCAACCCATAAGATCACTTTGAGTGAGACTTTAGGCCATTTTGTGGTATGTCGCCGAAAGGGCCAGTGAGTTAGGGGTGTTGTTGGTATATGTATATTAGTAAACCCGGGTCATAAATCTTGTGAGAATGTGTTGGCTATCGTAAATATTCCAGCACCCAACTCAGAAAGGAAAGACTCTTTCACTATGTCATACTATTTTACCTCCTTCAGGGAGATGCAATAGACTTCTTGTAAGATGCAATATGGCAAGGGCTCAGTCTTACTACATTTAGAAGAATGGATATGATCATACACCTCTTCATTCAGCAAGAGACAAAGGTTACATTCCTCCTTCCTCCCATCATCATTTTTGGAGAAGAAGGAGAATTCTACATGCCAGGCCCCAGAATACCTGTGCACAGCACACCATGCATGTTGCTTCACTACCTCACAGAGATGAAAATTGCAGCAACATATTTTCAGTTTTTTCAAACTTGAGACCTGATTCTACCTGCTTAGCTAGAGGGAGGGTTTTTTTCCCATGTGGTTTTTTCCTCGACTCCTTGTATTAAGCAGTTAATTTATTTTACTTGATGTAATGGGTGACCTATGGTCTTAGTTACTAGGGCCCACAATTTGTCCAAGTTAGCATTCAGGGGGGGTGTTAGGATTATTAATCCTCCCTTGTCCAAATTTGGTCATATGTCTAATTTGGGAGTCATGTCTAAATCGGGAGTCCATCCAGTCTATTTATAGTCATTAACACCATTGGGTCCACTTGACCTAATTGGGGCACATGTTTCAGTTACTAAAGTGCGGGGAACACTAATTGAGGATCACTGCCACTTATTGCACTTGATTGCATAAGTTTAGGAGCCTCCTAGACCAATCCCTAAAATTTAGGAAGCCACTGGGAGTGCTGAAACCAACCAAGGTCAGTTCACTTCAGTTAATGACTAGTCAAGCTAAGTTAGGAGTCAGTTACATTCAGTTCTAGTCCTCTACATTCAGTTAGTGCTAGGTTTACTTGACTGCACACATGTGGGGCGCATTTATCACCTACCATAGTCAGTTAACCTTAGTCAACACTGAATGTAACACTTGAGTTGTGTTTTAGAGCTCCGATGAACTCCGGTTATAGTTTAGACAAGGTCAGTTAACCACTGAGTCCTCCAATAATGATTTAGACAAAGTCTTGGTTACCTACAGTCAAGTAGAGTCTAATCAATTCGAACTTCCTCATGTGGATTCAAATTGCTTGTGGATATTAAAGCCATTTTACTTCATTGTAATTATCATCTGGATTACTTTTTGATTAATGAAAGCATTCACAGCTGCAAGCCTTTTGCACTGTTTCATTCTTCAATTGCTGAGTAAATTGTGAGATCCACTTTGTGAGTTGTGTATTTGTCTACAGATATATGTGCTCAAATTTACACCAAGGAGATCGATAGAGATGGAGGATTGGAGTCTTTTACTAGTTGATAGTGGCACAATAGTGTGACACAACGTTGTGCTTGACAACTTAACAACTAGTGCAATAGTGCGATGCAGTTGATTCCTTAATAGTAAATGACTGTGATGTGACTTATATTGTGACTTAACAGTGTTTAAACATGAAATAATACATGGTTCTAGACAATTAGTAAATATCCATTCATTCACTGCTTATCAGTATTGCGACATTCATTCAAATAATAACCATAAATAATGTGAGATAATCAAACATTCAACACAACATTCAATGATTCATTAACATGGGAAATAATGTGGAAACCCATCTGGGAAAAAACACCAATGTGATCTTCATCTGGAATGAGAAATATTTATAGCACCTTGCAGTCTATGACTTACATATTGTTTTAAGATATGTCTTTTTCTCAGACTCTTCTTTCTCTCATGCTCTCTAGTTTATTCTTCTATCTACTCCTACTGATCCACACATAGCCATGATCGACTCTTCTACTTAATGTCTATGCACTCAGCTACAGATTAAATCCTACAAATGGTCTACGCACTCAGCTACAGATCCGCAACTCAACAACCTACTACTATAAAAATCCTCTCTGATCTTTTACAATACTTCTACTTTTATCAACTCTTAATGAATCTAACCCTTATACAAAGTGGGTTCCTCCTATTTATAGTGTTTACAAGACCGTGCAGGGCTGAATGAGTATAGCTCAGTTACTACATTCATAAGTAGCTACAAAATATATTCTATTACATTAATGGTAGGCCATAGTGGCCGGAAAATGTCCTTCATTTCATTGATCATGGCCATAACTAGCTGAGGAAATGTCTTTCAGTTTGCCTGTACAACTCATAACTAGCCGCAAAATTGTCCTTTAGTCTTCTGCTGACCCTAGCTTCTGCAGTCCTTCTTGACCTGCACCTGTCCAATATTTACTCTTCTACGTGCCTCTTTAGGTACACTTTTTTCTTCGTCGCATCGATGTGTGTCGCAACTTTCTATATTCTATGCCTGCTTTCCATCCTTTAACTACTTTTATTCTACCATGCGCCTGATTTTCCTCTTGCGCTTGCGCTTCAGGTTCTTCCTTATGCACTTTTCCTTGAACAATAGGCCCCCAACACTCACATGTGGCTTGTCTAGAGCCACTAAGAAAAAAATTTATTCTCTAGAAAAATTTAAGTCTCTGGCACAGGTTGTGCCACAGGACCAACCTTGTCCTAAAATTCCATCAAAATTTGTTGCACCAAGGAAAATTCCTCTCTAACCTATTCAACTTGCTTGGACAAATGTTCCAAATGGTCGAAACCAATATGTTCCGATGGTCCTTCCAACGACTGAGTGATAAATTAGAGCTTTTGTTGTACAAGATGAATAATCCCTATAACTCGTTTTGCTTCTGATTGGTGCATTGTAACTTCATCATTCCTACCATGATCCTTATCACATAGATTCTTTACCTCCTACTGCAGCTGCTTCATCTTGGATACTTTTGCAACCTTCTCTTTAAGCGGCATCTTTTTCATGTCTGCCTCGACCATTGCAATTTTTAGCTCAAACTTTCGCGCATCTCCCTTGATCTTTCTATTGCTTTAGCTTCCAGAAGAAATTCCCACATCATGAAAACGGCTTCAACTACCTCAATGTAGAGTTTTTCTCGTTTCCTTATCCTCTCAACAGCCTCAGGTGTTGTTTTCCTACGCTCTTCAAGCACATCAGGAGGTGTTCTTGGTATCTGCTGTGCCTTAGTTGTTCAACTTGTTTTCTTAGGTCTGTAGCAATCCAAGACATGTGTGTTTCTTTTGCAACCATATCTTCATCTTCTTGGCCGCAACCTCACCATGTTGTCAGCTATAGGGGAAATGAGGAATCCCCTACCTACATGCTGAAGGTCATATTTTTGCTTCATTTTTTCTGTATCTCTGTTTGCATGTAGATACAACGTAGGGTCGTGCCCTTGCTTTGGTAGACCCATTATCAACAAGATGAGATCGACGTTGACAAGGTAGGGTCGATCAAGCCATAAATATCCTCTGTGAAAACAAACGAGGAGTTTTCACACATATATACTTACTTGCATGCTCCAACCAAAGTGCAGCATAAGAATTAGGTTGAGTAGGCTCATGCTTTCAATACCTTGCGACCACTCCATTGTGACAACCAATTGTGGCTCAGGTGGCATGGTTGGAAGCATGACCATGTAATTTTTCCCCTCCAGGACCATTTACTTGGGTCTATTAGTATCCTCAAACTGTATCTTGGTTAGCTTCAGAAGAATATCCATTAGCAGGGGCACACTAGCCAGGATCCAGGGTGTTTCTAATGAGGAATGCGCTTTCATTGGAAGCTTCACTTTTGTTGCCTCTTCTCTCTTCAGCCAAACATATTGTGATAATAGGTTATGTTCTTCAATGGTGGCATCTGCATCTCTTCGCGGCGATGAAGGTGACGCATCCTCAGCAGGGATCTCCTCAATGGATTTAGCCTTACATTTTGTTTATATCTTTGGCCTTGATGATTTTGGAACCTCTCTCTGTAGAATGAATGGTTGTGGAATTACAACTAGTGGATTAATGGGTGGATTCTAAATAGGGTTCGGTGCAAATCCCAAACCAGAGGTTGAAACAGAGTTTGAACCGGCTGGAGGAGCTTTCTGCAGGTTTTTTTGCACCATTTTTTCTGGATCTTCTTCTTGGTGTTGTACTTTTGACGATGTAATATATTCAATAATCAAGCATGACAAACTTATGGTAAATTATTATTTCTTAGTAGCGCTAGAAATCTCAATGACCATTAGCTTTGGCTCTCTCACTCACAAGCTCTAGTTTTCTCTTCTTCTCTCTATGTAAGTAAACTGAACCTTGACGACTAAGCCTCATATTTATAGGGATGTTCTTTTCTTGTATGTGATCATTCAATGGAAGATCAATGTCTTTTCGATCACATGGGCTTCTCATTCAACGGATTCTGACATTAACTCGCATACTCAAGTTCTGATTTGTACCTGTCAGGGTAGTTATGGAAGTTATGGCGTAGACGACTGATGGGACCAAAAAGAACGTTGCCATTTTCCTTGTACTTTGTAAAACTAATGATGCTTTGTTTTCATACTCACGTTAATATTTTTGGGTATCCATGCATTAATGATGTCCAGCTGTCATTCCTGCTTTTACTATGAATTTCCTGCTTTCGTCACAGACGTACAACATGATAGTTTCCTTCCCTTTTTTTTTGCACGATGCAACCTTACCCAGGTATGTCGCAACCATCATAGTAAGGTTTCAGGCGACTGCCATTTACCATTCCTGCAACAGGCATGTCGTCTAGCTTATGTAATTTTACTATGCCTACGTCAGTAATGTGTGCAGCCACATATGGCCCTAGCCAATGCATCTTCAATTTACATGGATGCTTGAAAAATTTACTGTCATACAAAAAAACAAGATCTTCAACTTTGAATTGCTTAGTCCTGATATGGAAATCATGCCATGCATTTTTTCTTTGCTTCTCTATGTTTTGATGGAATCCTACAGCGAAGTGTTCCTCCTCCATCTGAACGAGCTACGACAATATTTTCTCAACGACATCTGTGTTAGTCATTTATGTCAGCATAGTGATTCTTAGGATCCGCACAATATACTCCATTAGCACAACAAATTCTTTCCCATACACCAGTGTGAATGGGGTTTTTCCTATCAATCGCTTGCAAGTTGCCTGGTACGACCATAACACAGCTGAGACTTTATGATCCTAGTCATCTCAACGCACATTGCATAATTTGGTTAATTCATTCTCCAGATTCTTGTTGAAGGATTCAACTATTCCATTCTCCCAAGGATAATAGGATCTTGTCTTTCTATGCTAAATTTGGAACTCTGCAGTAAGCTCAACAATCATTTTGTTAACAAAATGCATACCTTGGTCGCTTAGGAGAATTTTTGGACAAGAATTTTGTTACAGCTGATTTTACCACACATGGTTGATTACAAATTTATGGCCTTCCCTTCCCCTCTGCAAACTCTTTAGACCCCATGGACCAATATTGTACCTTTGATGTTTCCAATATCATCCCTAAAAACACCTGTTATTTGTTGTACGCGATGTTTAATCCCTTTCTCATGTATATACGCAGATATTGACCTCAAACCTGTGTACATCGAGATGTGTGCATAATTCCAAATATTTTTGGAGTTTTCCTTGATGTGTGTCCGAACCACTTGTCTCTTGGCCTTCCATATGCCTCGATATCGCTCATATTTGACCCTCCATTACCCCTTTGGAGTACTATATAAGGAACCCCTTGGATACATTGAAGAAGAGGAATTGAAGAGCAAGAAAAATATAGTCCATTGTTGTTGTAGCTTATACTTGAGTCTTCATCACTTTGTCCCTTTGGATCATTTTGTGTTCTTCCCAATCTTGCCTTTGCTTGTGAGCTTGCTATCGAGAGATGGAGGATTGAAGTGTGGAGGCCCAGGTGGAGGACTCGCTTTCTCTGATTCATAGATGTTCTGATAGAGGTTATTACTTATTTAATATCTGATTTGATTAATAGAATTATGTTTTCATGTCCAATAATGTGCATTTAAATGAATATTGAATCCATCGATGTGCTTAATTTCTTATACATTGTTGATTATATATGCTAGAGTAGATCTAACACCATATTATATAGCATGATTGTCTTGTTTGTTGTTGTTGAGAGAAAATTGCTAACACAAGCGGGATTGGAGAAAGCTCAACGGAAGTCTACTTTAACCATCTAGAATAAGGTATGATTCGAGATCCTTTAGTGTTATATGTTTAGTTTCTCTTGCATATTGGGAAGGGATTGATTTTTGTAGTTTCTCTATCTGTTGTGGTACACCCCCAGACATAGGAAGTTTCTCTCTGTAACAAAATTGGAAACCATACTGGGGACGTTCCTTGTTTCTCTTTGGGGTTGGGGGCACAATATTCTTGATATTATTGACTTGCTCTCTGTTTCTCCCTGTTTTTGTGTCACATTTTATAGTATGTTCATCCATTGAAAATCCCCTTTATTGGTTTGACCCTTGGCCTGCTTTTTACCACTGTCTTCTCTATATATGCATGTTTTTGACCAAAAGTCACATACATCTACTGATTTTTGGCCCAAAGTCATGTATACATGCATGTTTTTAGCCAAAATCCGCATATACATGCAGCTTTTTGGCCAAAAGTCGCATACATACATAGTTGTTCTTTAAACAGTTACATACATCCTCTCTTTTGGTTGAGTTTGATGTTGTGGGAAGTTCCTGGGTGGGTTGTGAGTGTGCTTGAGTCTTCCTAGGTTCTGATGTTGTCTGTTGGATGCTTATTTTGTGAATAGAGACCGCTTTTTCATTGATTTTTCTTTGAAAGTAGTTTTAGTCATTTATTCTTTTTGTTTTGTCATTAGTGCATTACTCTTTTTATCTCGGTGTCTTAATGGGCTTGTGTTTTATACTTGATGTAGAGACTGAGAGTTTTAAATGACTTATAATGCATTTTTCATTCTTTTCAAGTGAAAAATACAAATTAGTTACATTTTTATTTGCATCTTAGATATGGATTTGAGGAGTTGTTATAGCTGATTTTACCACTCCATGTGAATCACACTTGTATGGCCTTTCCCTGTTCCTCTGTAGAATCCTTGGACCCCTTGGACCATTTTTTGTCCTTTGATGTTTCCTAGACCATCCCTATAAACTGTTGATGTATATGTAACTTCGGAATGTATTCTTCTATGTATCATATGTATTGTTACCCGATGTTCATTCCGGGATGTTTCTATTATGTATTTGAGTCATGTGGTTATGCCCCAATGTCCCAATCGAGAGGATTAATAATGTAAACAAGTCATATCAAGTCATTAGGTAAGTCCCCACAGTTTAGGGGCACTTGAGTTATTATACACTAATTAAGGTGTAGGCTCGAGTAATAATTATTAGGTCGAGCCTACGTGTGAAATGGAAACTTAAGTGAATGGACTAATATAAATAGAGAGTGTGTGTCTCTCTATTTATCACTTGTGACTTAGCTCTCTTGCTCTCTCAAGTGTGGCGCACTTTTGGAGAAGGAAATTCTTTGGCTTGACAGAAGACAGAAGGCTGCTATTGTGTTGGGAGATCATCTTACAGTTTTGGGATCACATCTTGTGGTGATACTATCTTAGAGGAAGTTGAGGGGTTTTCTCCATTTATGGTTTCCCCTCCTAAAAGCTTTGTGTCTCTTGTCTCTTGTGATGTGCTTATGTGATTGCTGTGCTTGTTATTCTCTCAGTGAAAAGATCTTATTATAATGCTAGCTTAAATGTTGAAAAACTAACATGGTATCAGAGCTAACCTGAGAAGAAGACATTGTGAAGCTACAGGAACTAGGGCTTCCTATTTTGTGGATCTTCCTCCACATATTTTCAGCAAATGCATGCTAGGATGACTCTCCATTGAAGGGTGCATCTTTCTATCGATGCGGAATTCAATTTCAAGCATTTTTAGTTTCGATGTGGAAATTAAGGATTTCTACAGAAGAGGAATTTTTGGGTGAGACCAGCATAGGATTTTTCTCCTAATCAAAACCGAAATTTAGAGACCTAGATCAGGAAATTTGGTTGGGTAAATCTCCGGGAAAGTCAAACCCTAGTTTGACCCCTAGCTAGGAGAAACCCTAAATACTAAAACTGCTAAGTTTGGGTACAGTCGCTATATTCTGAGATTGGCGAAGTATCAGAAGCTGAAAATTACAGGGGCCGAAGATATAATCCTAATGAACACTGTGTCCAAAGGGAAGCCTCTTATTCGCTATATTCTGGAAGATATTATCTCTCCAAGTTAGGGTTCCATCCTCTTCCAGAAATCATCCATAAACAGGACACCTGGGGAGATCTGCAATATCTTGGGATACAGAGGTGAAAATGAAATTTCTGAAGATGTTCCAAAAATTTAACGGACTTTAATTTCTGTGGTCCAAATTTCAGACTCATAAAATGAACCAGTGACATGTGGCATGCCGTACAACTTCGCTGTTCTGAACAATCCTGTAACAGGTCACCTTGGGAAAAGGATCATAAATCCCAAATGGTGAAACCAATTCTGATGAAACCTACGGTTTTGGATCAGGGACATTCAAGGTTACCTCAGTGAGAAATTTCAGACACATAGGATCATTAATTTTGGAGATATCACAGAAACAGTAACAGGCATTTCTGCAGAAGAAATCAGAAAATTAGGGCTTCCTGTTCCGGGAGTTTCCCTTCACTGTTTTTAGAAAAGGAGTACATTGGAAAGCTCCATTTGAAGAGATATATCTGTTCATCCAATAAGATTTGAAATATTCCAAGTTTTGAAAATTAGGGTTTCTGTGACAAACCCTAAATCAGCGAACTCCGGGACAAGGACAGACACCTCAAATCGGTAAGATCTAATCCTTTGCTATTTCCATTTGAGGTTCTCATTTCAATATGATATATCACATCAGCTTAGTGAAAATATTGCGGAAGTTGACAACTTCCAAGCCTGGAAGCATATGATCTCTCTGAAGAAAATAGA
>LPNX010018721.1:47830-69329 GCA_001517045.1 Pseudotsuga menziesii | reverse complement strand
GCTCCTGTATGTTGCGACGGAGGAACAGATAGCTGATGTATTGATGAAGCCATTGGCTAGGCTGAATTTTGAGTACTTCAGAGAGAGACTTGGTGTTCTCCAAATTGAGGCTTCCTCCCAGAGATAGTGATGAGATCCAGAGCCATTCTGACATGGTGAGAGGATTGGTTCCTTCCATGGTCAGATGTAAGGGCTGAGGTACTTCGTCATGGTGAGAGGATTGGTTCCTTCCATGACTGATATGAGTACTGAGATCCATAGCCATTCTGATGAGCAGGTCAGATGTAAGGGCTGTGCCATTCTGTGCATGGCTAAAGGATTTAGTTCTTTCCATGGCAAATGTAAGTGCAGAAATCTCTCCTCGTTGGAGTTGAGAGTCTTCCATCATTAGATGGGATTGTGCCATTCTGACGAGCAGGTCAGATGTAAGGGCAGAGCCATTCTGTGCATGGCTAAAGGATTTAGTTCCTTCCATGTCAGATGTAAGTGCAGAAATCTCTCTTCAGTGTGGTTGAGAGTCTTCCATCATTGGATGGGATTGAGTCATTCTGACGAGTAGGTCAGATGTAAGGGCTGAGCCATTCTGGTCATGGCTAAAGGATTAAGTTCCTCCCATGACAGATATGAGTGCTAGCCATTCTGTCGAGTAGGACAGATGTAAGAGCAACTGCCATTCTCTAGGAGAGTGGAGGCACATGGTCAGTTACCATGTAGCTCAGTCGAGGAGGACTGGGGGCCATTCTGATATGACTATGGAGATGTGTTCTCGTAGGGTCAGATGTGAGTGCAAGCCTTTCCATCACTGTGATAGGATGTGTTCTTGTCTGGATGGATGTAAGTGCAGGAAATCTTCCACCACTGTGATAGGATTGGTTCTTGTCTGGGTGGGAGTCTTCCATCACTGTGATAGGATGTGTTCTTGTCTGGATGGATGGGCCTTTCTGACGAGTAGGTCAGATGTAAGCGCTGAAATATTCCACCACTGTGATAGGATTGGTTCTTGTCTGGGTGGGAGCCTTTCATCACTGTGATAGGATTGGTTCTTGTCTGGATGAAAGTGGAGAAATCTTCCACCACTGTGATAGGATTGGTTCTTGTTTGGGTGGGAGTCTTCCATCACTGTGATAGGATGTGTTCTTGTCTGGATGGAAGGGCCTTTCTGACGAGTAGGTCAGATGTAAGTGCTAGGCCATTTCACAGATGGTAGTTGATTGTGCCTACCATGCTAGTGAATGTGAGTGCTGGGCCCTTCTGATGGGATTGTAGTTTACTACATGATCAGATATAAGTGCTGGGCGTGCCTTTCTGACGAGCAGGTCAGATGTAAGTGCTGGGCGAAGACCTACATGAGGGTAGGCCTACATCCAGCATGAAAAAGGGCTGGCTCTGTAGAACTTCCTATGACGAGATAGTACACACTTGATGATGACTAGAGGAGATCCAGATCGAGTGATGATCCAGATCCAGTTATGGTGACTCCGAGAGATCCAGATCGAGAGATGATCCAGATCCAGCAGTGATGATCCAGATCGAGAGATGATCTAGATCCAGATGACTTGAAGACGAAGATGACTTGAAGATGAAGATGACTTGAAGAAGAAGATGATCCAGTTGATGTAGAGAAGAAGACCAGTGCTGAAAAATTGTGTCGAAAGAATACCTTCCTAGTTAAGAGGGAGTGTTGATGTATATGTAACTTTGGAATGTATTCTTCTATGTATCATATGTATTGTTACCTGATGTTCATTCCGGGATGTTTCTATTATGTATTTGATTCATGTGGTTATGCCCCAATGTCCCGATCGGGAGGATTAATAATGTAAACAAGTCATATCAAGTCATTAGGTAAGTCCCCACAGTTTAGGGGCACTTGAGTTATTATACACTAATTAAGGTGTAGGCTCGAGTAATAATTATTAGGTCGAGCCTACGTGTGAAATGGAAACTTAAGTGAACGGACTAATATAAATAGAGAGTGTGTGTCTCTCTATTTATCACTTGTGACTTAGCTCTCTTGCTCTCTCAAGTGTGGCGCACTTTTGGAGAAGGAAATTCTTTGGCTTGACAGAAGACAGAAGGCTGCTATTGTGTTGGGAGATCATCTTACTGTTTTGGGATCACATCTTGTGGTGATACTATCTTAGAGGAAGTTGAGGGGTTTTCTCCATTTATGGTTTCCCCTCCTAAAAGCTTTGTGTCTCTTGTCTCTTGTGATGTGCTTATGTGATTGATGTGCTTGTTATTCTCTCAGTGAAAAGATCTTATTATAATGCTAGCTTAAATGTTGAAAAACTAACATAAACATGTGAAAATTCATATACATGACTTTTAAACCCCTAATCGCGTATATACGCAGGTTTGACTCCTAAAACTGTGTACATCAGGATGTGTACAAAATCCAAATCCTTTTGGAGTTTTCCTTGACATGGATCCAACTCACTTGAATCCTGGCCTTCCATATGCCTTGAGATCGCTCAGATTTGACCTTTCATTACCCCTTTGAAAAGCTATATAAGGAACTCTTTGATACATTGAAGGCACATAATAGAATTAAGAGAAAAGAAACTATAGTCCATTGTTGCCGAAACTTGTGCTTGAGTCTGCATCCCTTTTTCCCTTGGAGCACTTTTGTGTTCTTCCCAAGCTTTCCTTTTGCTTGTGAGCTTGATTTTGAGATATGGAGGATTGAGGTGGTGGAGGCCGAAGTGGTGGATTCGGTTTCTCCAATTTGCAGACGTGCTGATAGAGGTTGTATCCATTGTAATCTCTAATTTTATATTAATAGAAATATATTTTCCTGTCCAATAATGTATGTTTGAATGAATATTTTATCCATGGATGATTTCAAATGCTTATACATTGTTGATTATATATGCTAGAATAGATCTAACACCAATATACATAGTATGTTTGTCTTGTTTACTGGTTGTTGAGGAAGTGATTCATCAATTCAAGCTGAAGTTGGAAAGCTCAATAGGGATCTACTTCAACCATCCGGAATAAGGTACGAGGTCTAATCCTCTAGTGTTAGATATTTGATTTCTATTGCATATTGGAAAGGATTGATTTTTGGAGTCAAGCTGTCTATTGTGGTACCCCAAGGCATAGGAATTTCTCTCTGTAATAGAAGGTACTTGCATTGGATTGCTTGGATGAGAGTTGTGTTTAGATTTTCATATAGGAAGGATTGCATTTACATTTGAAGGAAATATTTTGCACTTCACGTAGTAGCATACCATTTTTTTCATTCTACATAGTGCATTTTCATTGCTTGTTAGGTGTGCATTTTACTTCATGTTGTGTCATAACACCATTAGTTGGATGACCATTTACCCTTTGAGTAATCACAACAAAATAAAATCAACGCTTAATAAAATGAATTACACTCTTTTCTTTTCTAGGGTGCATCAACAAGATTAGGTTTTAGAGTCTTGGAATAGTTCATTTTGAGTCAATTCTCCAATACTACTAAACACAAACAATTAGGTGTCTGTCCAGGTGAGAGACAGAAACCCCTGGTATAATTAGTGTTTCTGAGGACACTCCTCTTACATGGGATTTAAGCAAAAGGAAATTCTCGGGATTGTGATTGCGATGACCCCTGGTCACTTTCTGTGAGCACCAAAGATATTTCCAGGATTGTATTCGTATCTGGGAGCTCTTTCGAGAGTTCCAAGATTTCCTACCCTTCCCATAAGGTCGATCCTTCCTACGACTGTCTGCCTGAACATTGGTTATATTGGGGTGACCTTAGTTTCCTTACCTAGGTATCACATGGGGTACTTGCAGAGGTTATTCTGTAGGTTTCCTGGCCAAGTAGAGGTCGGACAACATAGTCACTTTATGCGTTGAAGCTGAGGGCCACTATAATTGGTTACATACCTCTGCTTGTAGTCTATGGGAGTTTTGAGCCTCTCCTAGGAGAGACATACATACTGCATTTGAGAGCTCACATATCCTCCCCTTGGTTTGTTTGTATTTTGGCTGTAGATTTTCATACGAGTGTGCTCTTTATGCATTAGTTGGACTTCAGGATTGTGGTCACTTGAGTATATTTATGCTCCCTTAAGTTTGGGTCCTTTTATATTTGGCATGCCTGGTATTCTATCACCCATCGTTGGTCCTAGTACAGACCTTGGTGTCGGACTTGGAGGCATCACAGCCCCTTTCCATGCTCATAGATTTGGGAGTGGTCACATTCTACCCTCTACTCCACTTTTGGAGGATGTTGACTCCCTTATCTCGGTATTTACACCCATGGTCACCCTCACGAGGGTGGTAGTGGATGCATGAACATTGGGTCTTGTTGGCAGTCAGCAGCAACCCCCTCATTTTTTCTGTTATGCTGAAAAAATGATTAGTTCTCTTCTATGACTTATTTTAAAATATTATATAAGAGTTCCTTCAGAATCTTCGATTCTGAAGGTACTCTCAATTTCACACGAGTTAAGAGTCATATTAGAAATTTATGAAATACTTTCATAAATTTGATAAATTAGTAGCTATCAATCTTGTAAATTTTATATATAATCAATTTTTGTCATTATTAATTCATTTGATTATATATATTGATTTAGGAGATTCAAGGTATAGTATGCTAATTAGTTTTTTGAATTAAAATGAAAACACATTTTGAACATGTTTAAAAATTTGGTTTTGATAAGGTATTTATTATCATAAGTTTTTGTAATTTTTATAATTAGGGTTGATTTATTAATTGGAATATTTTATATTAACCCTAAAGTTTAGATTTTACATATAACCTGATCTTTTAATATCATGTTATTGCTTTGTGAAAAGTGTACATATGTCTCATGAAATAGCTAGAGTTCAGTCATATGTATATCATTTTGAAATTTTCATTGTAATATAATCATAATAGTCGAGTTTTGATTTAGTGTTAGTTGTTTATAAGCTTTTCATCTGATCATATCTTGTATTTGGTCATAGGTAATTGGGAATTCATGAATTCATTCAAAACTATTTTTTTGAATCAATTACATGTATATATATGGTTTTTAATGGTTTAATTTTTATTTAGAATTAATCTTGTTAATTAGTTGTAATTACGAAACCCTAAGAGACATTATGGATTGTTATGACGACTTCACATCATCCAGATCATGAGCACGGTTGTCCTCTATGTGTAATTCTTGTTTATTATCGATTGACAGTCATGTTTATGGTACAGGATACAAATGGTTGAATTGATAACATTTGTTTATAGGGATTTTGATGATAATGATATTTTCAAATCACTGTGTAAAGATTGAGGTCGTATTTACATTTGGTTTTGGTTTTAATTGTATGACACCTATCAATTTAACTTACATTTGTTGGTTTAATGATGAAATAGTGTCATTGGAATTCAATTTCATAAATGACTGATATCCATTTCCATTTATGACACTATACGAAGCTATCATTCCAGTCTGTGTATTATCAATGCTTCATTTTTGTATCATATGGTTATCAATCCCTGAATTGAATTATTTTGGATGTGGAATTTTAGTTAGAATTCGAAGTATTAATATAATGTTTTCTAGAGGATTTGGTTAGTTATGATTTGTTTATCCATTACTCATAGCACATAACACTGGCATTTGTTCTCATTATTACGAGATTTAGTTACCATCGCCAAATTGGGGGTTCTCGTTCCTATCACGTATGAATGAAATGGAGATTTGACATTTCACATAATTCCATTCACTTGGATACCTATTCCTTCAATTTTCACAACCACATTCATTTCAAACCAAAACCAGGGTTGCAGTGAGGAGACAATGGCTCCTCTCAGCCGATTCTAGATTTCAGGGCCTGAGCTAGTGGAAGCTAATGAGAAAGTCGTTGTATTGTTTGAAAATATAGGATGGGGTTTGTTTTTTAGATGTTTCAGTGGTCATAATGCAGAAGTTACCAAACAATTCACTATGATCTTGAGGGATAATGTAGCTCAAATTGGGGGTTTTAAATTTATAATTGATGAGGATAAGATTGCAGAAGCAACAAAGCTTCCTTATACTGGAGAACATTGGTTTAAAGGAGGAATGGTCGATAAGAAAAGGCATAGGTCATTACTGTTACCCTTACCTGCCAATGCAAAGTTAAAATTTGGGGTTTTAGTTAAATTCTTAAAACCAGAATGGCGAGCGTCTTATGAAATCCTAGTTAGGTATGTCTCTTGTGACGACCGTCTCTCTCATCTTCATTATTACCATCTGCGATTATTATTAGTGTTGAAGGGTTGTAAGCTCAATCTTCCTTTTAACTTACTTCAAATCTTGAAGAAAATCACACATTCAGTGCAAAGCACTATAGGCAACCCTGATAGGAGTTTGTTCCACCATGGTTTGATTAAAATTCTAATCCAGCATCAGTTATCTCTTAGCTGTAGAGCCTAGGATGAATTCTTGGTTGAAAATAAGCTAGGTTCAACACAGTATTGGCCAAATCCTCCTCCTAAAACTCGTAGGAAGCGTAAAGCTCCATTAAAATCTGAGGTGGATGATATTCATAAAGTTGAGCCAGGGGATAGTAAGTTGCAGGAAGCAAGTTCACCTTTAGATAGTCATATTACTGATAAGGTTGATGCATTTGATGTTGAAACAAATATGGACCAATCCCAATCTATCAAATGTTTCAGCACATTTGTAAAGGTGGATGGTGAATTGTCGAATGATGAGAATTTTGATTCTATTACTCGTGAATTCCCCTCTGATTTGTGTACTTCTAAAAAACCTTGTGATGAATCTTTGTGAAAACTTGAACAGTTAGCACAAGTCTGTTGTGATCGAAGAGGTTTTGAGCCAAAAGTTTCTGTGTCTGTTCGTACATGAAGATTCCCTCGAAGCATGACTATGGCGACTACAGCCTCTGTTCCTATAACCATTCAGCAGAATGCTTAGCCAATTGTTGTTCAACTTGAGGATGATGTTTCGTCTTTGATTCCTGAGACAATGCATATGAATGAATCTATTCCCATAGTGGAGAATGATGAAAAATTGTTGGCCAAAAACATTAGTGATCCAAGTAAGTTTGAAATAGCACCATCATGTATGGATGCTTGTGGGTCTGGCCCTCAACAATAATTTATAAGCATCCCATCACCAGATCAGGATGTGAATAATATTGATTCTTCTCAGTCTGATGATTCATATCATGATCAAGATGAAGAAACCATTCAACAAGTACTCTACATAGTATATGAAACCAAATCGCAGAATTAAAAAACAAATTAAAAGAATGTTAAGCAAATGCAGCCTTAAAAGATGAAGAAAATAAAACATTCAGGGCAGAATTACTAAATTGGGTTAATAGATGGAAGGACATGAACCTAAAGAAGAATCAATACAAGGAAGCCAAGAAATCAATGATAAACACTAACCAGCACTTGCTTGAGCAAGTAGATTGACAGAAGCTGATAATTATTAGGTTCAAAGCTAAACTTTCTGAAGCAAGACGAGTAATCAGTTTACAAAACAAAACTTGATGTCCTTTCTCTTTTGGTTATGTGGTTTATTTCCCTTTTTGACAAGTAATAAATGTTTTAATGAGCACACCTGCAAAATCGTAGATTTTGCAGGCATGCATATAATTTGTTTTGCTTTATTTTATTTTCTATTAACATGATTTTAATAAGAATTTTATTTCGTATGTTACAGGTGTACATGGTATCGTTATGCTATAAAGAATATAGGCTATTTTTGTTCAAAGTTGGCATACATTGGTGCTTCTGGAAGGATTGGATGTTCAAGATGGCCACGTTATAAGTCAGTTCATTTGAAGCAGGAGATAATACAGGCTAGTCACTTAATTGACAGTTTTATCCCATAGTATAAATGTTTATGACAGGTGTCTTTTTGAAGAGATTCGATCCAACTAAATAGGGATAGGATTCCTATTGTCTTTATTATAGCACTTATTAGAAACTAAAATGAGGGACTAGTTTCAATATATAAACTAGTAAGTTCGATGTAAAAGAGAGGAGAGTATCAGAAGAAAAACATAATTGAAATATCATTTCAGTTCTAGTTTTATCTCTTTACTAGAGTTTTACCTTTGGAGAAGGAGTGTGACTTAATTTCTTAGATTGGTACCACTGTTCGGTACTATTTTTGAACACTTTTTATATATATTTCAATATATCATCTTCTAGTTATACTTTGGTACGGTTATACTTTGTTATGATTGTATTCATTATCTAATATAATACTCTGTTAACACAATATTACTGTTTGAATGAGTATGTTACTATATTTAATTTATCAATATTTTTATTGAAAATTTGAATCTTAGTAATATACATATTTATGTTTATTTTAATTTCATTTGTATTTTACAATGTTTTCATTATAAATATCATCTTTATTCAAATATTTAATATTGATCATTAATTGTTAATTAATAAAACATTACAGAGAAGTTTAAAGTAGTTGTCTATTTTAATTTTCTTTTATTGTGAATATATAGCAGAGCGGTTTAATGTTAATGATTTAAATATTTTCATTTAAATCATAATTATTTATCTCTTTGCTTACTTGAAAGATTAATTAATAATTAATCTAGTATTTAAGTTGCTCTCAGCTGAGATAGAATAATTAGTTAATTTTAGTTTTAGTGTAGTTTATATTTAACAGTTGTTAAATAGGATTATATTAATTCCATAATATTTATAATAGTCTTTGAATTAGAATATTTGAAGCAAAATCCTCAAAAATCGAAGACTTTCATTAAGAAAGCATTTTAAGATAACTTAGGTTTTAGAAAACTAATTCTAGGGTTTATTTAAATAATAATTAGATTAGGATAAATTTTTACTCAATTTTAAATTCTCCTTAAGAGAAATATTCAGTTGGTAGCAAGACCATAACCTGTGAGATTTTTCCATTCTAAACACACCAAGAGTTGTTCTAAGTGACTTGTGTGGGCTTAATCTCCTTAGTTGGCATAGGTCAGAAAATCAGGCCAACAAATGGCGCTAGAAGGAGGGCTTGTTAATTATTAATGGCAGGTAGAACTAATGATAAAACTTCAACCAGTCAACAACCTCCATTACAATCCGAATTCAACAGATCATAGTTCATAGAAATTGTTAGGAGAATCCTTGAGTGTGATCATATCACATCCCCATTTACTCCTGAACAGAGTACTCAAAATTTAGAAGAATCACGTCATATTCTTACAAGATCATATGCTAATCAACTTGGTGTAACTCCAATAGATTATGGTCTACCTAGACAACAAAGATGTAATCCACAATTGAATATAGTTACTCAAGATTTAGTAGAAGCTGATAGCACTCCAAGTTATCAAGTTAGAAGTCATTAGAGAGAAACTACTTGAACAAATACTGCTAGAAGATTGACTTCTGTAGGTGGTTTTGATCAACCACACTCTCCTCCAGAATCACCACATGATAGCCCAAGGTCATCTAATTTAGGGAGTTCTTCAGATTCTGAAGAAAGTCCTATGGCTGGAAACATACCTGTAGGAGGAGGAGGTAATCCTCCACCTAATCCTCCACCTAATCCACAACTTCCTTGGATGAGAATAGCTACTGTAGTTGTACCTGGTATACAACATCCTCTGCCCAAACATTCAGATAAAATTGTTTCAAATTTTAACCTAGATAACAAAGAACCTGTAGAGGTGGATGTAGATAAATTCATGTTAGCTGTTCAAACCATGAATGTCCAGCATGAAGATGTGGTTTGTTGGTTGTTCCCTTTAAATTTTGAGGGAAAAGCATCTACTTGGTACTTTTCGTTAGTTCAAGGATCAATTACAAACTGGGATGAATTTAATAAAGATTTCTTAGATAAATTTGGGAAGGATAAAACACCTGCTCTTTTATCCCTTGAGTTATCTCAGATTAAAATGGAACCTAAAGAAATAATTAAAGATTTTAATCAGAGGTTTCTTACACTAAAAAATAAAATTCGTGTTGCTTCTCAACCAACCAAAGACATAATCATAGAGAAATATACTTCAGATTTGCCAAAATATCCTGGGATGTTCGTTAAGAGAGCTGGTAAAACAACTCTGGTAGAAACTTTTGAAGAAGCCATTAAAGTTGAGAAGGATTCTATGTCCTATGAACCATATAGAAGTGGGAAAGCCGATACCTTTCCTTGTAGGAAAATTGAAAGACCTAATTCAGAAAAGGATAAGGCATTTGATGTAGAACAACTGTAGAATGCTATTTGAGCATTAACCAATGAAGTTGTAGGATTAAAAAAAACTAATTCTGAAGCTTCCTCGTCTAGAGGATATTTTAGAAATCAGTTTAGACAGAATCCTAATACTAAAAATAAAACAAGTACACCGCCTGATATAGTAGTAAATGAAGAAATTTTTTATACTATTCAAGTTGTCTTATACTTATCTCTATGGAAATTGAACCCAGTGTTAGAACAATTACACTCACATCAATTGTCAATTACACATGCAAAATTACTCACAAAAGAGACTGAATATGGAGCTGAACACTAAACTGTATTGAATAAGTGTACAATAGCCAACTCTGTGAAGTCATAGGCTACCACAATAAATAATTACATGAGGCATTCGAATGCATGAATATGCCATTCGAATCTATTCAAAAGTAGGCTTACTAAATCTAAGCAAATCCCCCATAGGTGCATAAAGCAGTTTCCAAAATTGTCTAGGAGCTCACGAATTGGAAAAATCAATTAGGCAAGATAATAGTGGATGGAAGGACAACTCATACATGATTTTCATAGGAGAAAAGAGTGGAGGATGTGGAGGACAAAAAACAAGTTAACCTCACCTAATCAAACTTTCCCAATTGCCTTAAAACACTGAAAAAGCAGACATGCGCTAGGGAGGCTAGGAATAAAGCAGATTTGATTCCAGGAGGTTTACCAAGTGCTCCATGACTCAAAATTATCAATTTTTACCACTATGGATGTGTAGATGACAACTTGCATAAGGTGGAATATGGAAACTAGGCAAATAAGACAAAAATGGATTAATTAATGTCTAAGGTAGCTAACTATGGGTTGATTATTCTAACACCCCCCTTAATCCTGACTTATGAGTAATATATCAAAAAATTATAGGGCCTAGCAACAAGGATTAGTCAACCTTTACATACTGCATGTCCATTTAACCAAGGAAAGAGGAAAAAACCCAGTGGGAAAATCCTCCCTTAAACATGGACTGTAAAACAAAAATTGGAAATCTTGTCATCACTCATGCTTCACAGCATGATCAGCAATCCCCAGCAGTGATTTTATATTGCTTAATGTCTTCTCACAAAATTCTTTGGTGAAGATATCAGGTACTTGTTCTGAAGATGAACAGAAGAGTAGGTGAATGGTGCCATCATGCACAAGCTGTCTGATGTAGTGCATATGGATATCAATGTGTTTGGTTCTCTGCTTCTGAATTGGATCATTGCATATTTGAATGGTACTCTGATTATCACAGTAGATAGTAGTTGAGTATTCTGATTTGAAGCCACACTCTCTAAGTAACCCTTGCAACCATAAACATTGAGTTACTGCATTTACAACTCCTCTGTACTCTGCTTCTGTAGATGAGAGTGCAATGGCACTCTGTTTATTTCTTGACCAGTTGATTGGCCCTTATGCAAGCATGAACACATATCCTAATGTTTAATTTCCGTCTGTGCTATCGCCTTCCCAATCAATGTCAGTAAACCCAATCAAATCAAGATCAGATTTAGCTTTATAGAAGATCCCATGTGTCCTTGTTCCCTGAACAAAGTTAAGGATCCTTTTGGCTGCTTTCCAATGGATCACATGAGTTTGATCCATGTATCTATAAGCCACACTTACTGCATAATAAATATCAGGTCTTGTATGTGTAAGATACAACAAACATCCAATCAATTGCCTATGCAGTGTATTGTTTACCATAAGTGAAGAATCAACTTCTTCAAGCTTCACTCCTGAAAGGAAAGGAGTCTTGCTTGGCTTGCAATCCTTCATTTTGAATTTGTTTAGAAAATCCAAGGCATACTTGGAATGGTGCACCTTGATTCCATCTTTGGTTTGAGCAATCTCAAGCCCCAAGAATTGGCTCAACAGCCCCAAATCTGTCATGGAGAAGGCTTGGTTCATTGCACCCTTCAAGGAAGCAATTTCATCCTTTGAGCTTCCTGTAATGAGAAGGTCATCAACATATAAAACAATGATCATTAATGAACCATTAATCAGCTTCAAATAGACATTTGGATCTGATTTGCATCGAACAAAATTCAGTGATAGCAGAAAGCTATCAATCTTGGCATACCAAACCCTGGGGGCTTGCTTAAGCCCATACAATGACTTCTTTAGCCTACACACAAGAGATGGGTTAGTATAAAATGATTGAGGCTGCTACATGTATATCTGTTCAGTGAGATATCCATTCAGGAAAGCACACTTCACATCCATGTGATGTACTTCCCATTGCTTTGAAGTTGCAATGGCTAAGGCTAGCCTGATGGAGTCCATCTTTGCCACTGGTGCAAAGGTCTCATTGTAGTCTATGCCATGAACATATGAGTAGCCCTTAGCTACCAATATTTCCTTGTACTTCAGAGGTGAACCATCAGCAGCAAATTTGGTCTTGTACACCCACTTACACTGAACTAGCTTCCTCCCTGGGGGAAGATCAACCAGCTCCCAAGTGTTGCTCTTCTGGAGTGAGATGAACTCTTCCTTCATGGATGCTTGCCATATTGGATATTATGATGCATATTCATATGTCTAAGGATCTTATTCAACCATTATATAGAATTTCTCAGCAAACATAGGATCTTTCATGCACAGAGCATTCTCAAATTGAGATCTAGTCCTCCTAGGGTCATTAGGATTTCCAGCTAGCTCTCCAACTGCATGAATGGTCTTGGCTTCCCATTTTGGCCTTGTAGGTATGTTAGGATCTGCAATAAAATCATCACTATCAGACATATCAGAATCATCATGTTCAAATATCTCTTCACTTACATTCAGAGGTTCTGGTGGTGAAGAGGATTCTCCAACTTCCACTGTTGCTAGGGGCTCTTGTTGAAACTGAACACACCTTTCAATGAAGGCTTTGTTTGTGCTCAAATTGATCAACTTGTAACCTTTTGAATCTTCAAAATACCCAACAAATAGACACTCTTGGATTTGGGGCTGCAAAGCCTTTCTCTTTTCTATTGGAATTCTAGCCCAAGCCCTTGAGTCAAAAATCCTGAAATGGGTCACATCTGGCTTGTTCCCACTCCATGATTCGAAAGGAGTCATACCATCAAGATATTTATGAGGAACCCTATTTTGGATATAGGCTGCATAGTTTATAGCTTTGGCCCAGTACTTTGGTGGCAAAGTCTTAGCCTACATCATGCAGGTTGCCATCTCTTTCAGTGATATGTTCTTCCTCTCAGCAACACCATTCTGCTATGGTGTGTAAGGGATAGAATGCTGCATCTGAATACCTGTATCTGCACAATATTGAATAAACTCATACTTGAAATCCTCACCACCATTTTCAAATTTGAGGACCTTGAGTTTCCTCCCAGATTGGTTTTCAACCAAAGCCTTAAAGACTTTGAAGAGGCCAAAAACTTCAGACTTGTGTTTCAAGAAGTGAACCCAACAATACCTGGAAAAGTCATCTATGAAAGTCAATGAATATTTGGCCTAACTCATTGACATATGAGGGAATGGGCCAGAAACATCACTGTGGATCAACTCAAGAGGTGCAGAGGTTCTCTCATGACTAGCTCTCTCAAATTTATGCTCTGGGTGTTTTCCTAGGATGCAACCTTGACAGACTCCTTTGGAAAATTTTATCTTGGGTAACCCTATGACCATTTATTTTTCACTAAGATCAGAAAGATACTTGTAATTTAGGTGGCCAAATATTTCATGCCAAAGCTTGCTTTCCTCTTTAGCATGAATCAGAAGAGCAGAGGGGTTTGAGTAGGGTAGGAAGTGTGAGAACATGTATACCTTTGAAGTATGATTTGCAACTCCTTTTGCAATGACTTTACCACTTGAGATCTCTGTGATCTCAACTTCATCAGGGGAGAATATGACCTTCTTTGGAGACCCTATGTGGGTCATCTGATACACGGATAAGAGGTTAGAGGCAAGACCTGGAACATACAACACATTGCTAAACTTACCATGATCAAGATCAATCCTCCCTTTGCCCAAACTTTCAATGAGAGAGTCATCTCCCAGTACTATTAGTGGACCTTTCGACATGTCAAGTGAGGTGAATGCCTCCTTGGTTGAAACCATATGTCTTGAAGCTCTAGAATCAATGATGAAACTAGGTGAGCTTGATGTGCGAGCAACCAATGCATGAACTCTCTCTCTGTCTTCTGAACTTGATCCTCCTTCCCTCTTCTTTGAGCTGTCTAGAAGGGAGATGCCATTCTTCTCCAGGAGTTGGGTCAACATGTCTATTTTCTTCTTCATGCAGGAGCTCTCAGAATGATTTCCCTTACTTCAGTATGCGCACTTGCTCAATTCTCCTTTGTTCTTCTTCTTCTGGTAGTTCTTCTTGGAACCTTGAGGCTCCTCCAGAGACTTGTTCTTGTCTCTCTTTTGCTCAGGTGGCCTTTTAGCTTTCTTCTTTCTTTTTGAATCCACCCTCGAATCTCCAGCAACTAGAGCTTGGTATTTGGATGGTTTGATGGTGCCCATCATCACCAATTTATCTTGTTCTTGTGTGAGAGATTCCATGTAATATGCAAGGTTGGGCATCTTCCAGGCTTAAGCTGTCAACTTTGTGGCATAGAAGGTCAAAACAAACACTAAATAGTCAAGGCCAAGCTTCAATAGTATGGCCAAGATCAGCTGATCATCCTTATTTTCAATCCCACATTGTTTTAGCTGCAAAACAAGTGCTTTGAACTTGGAAAAGTAGAGTTGCAGGGATTCAAAGCTATTGGGACTCAGGGAGATCAGTTCATTTTTTATTTGATGTCCCCTCATCTCATCTGTCTTTCCAAAAATATCAACAAGATTCTCCCATACTTCATTCGGTGATGTCAATCCATCAAGATGGAAAAGGAGGTCTCTGGATATGCTCAGACATAGGAGACCATAGGCCTCATCCCTCCTATTGTGCCATTTTATCTTCTCTACAGCTACATTGGGCTCTGCTTCTATTGCCATAGTCACTCTGTAGAGGCCTTTCGCTCTCAACAGTATCACCATATTTTCTTTCCATTCAAAGAAGTTAAATGGAGTCAAGATGATCTTCTGAGATTGATCCATAACTCAGAAATTGTCCCGTCAGTCAGCAGAATGCTCCCAGTCAATGATGTAGAACCTACAAAACAAATTGGAAGGAGAGAAATCAATCTACAAAGGCTCTGATACCATGTGGAAATTGAACCCATTGTTAGAACAATTACACTCATATCAATTGTCAATTACACATGCAAAATTACTCACAAAAGAGACTGAATATGGAGCTGAACACTAAACTGTATTGAATAAGTGTACAATAGCCAAACCTGTGAATTCATAGGCTTCCATAATAAATAATTACATGAGGTATTTGAATGCATGAATATGCTATTCGAATCTAGTCAAAAGCAGGCTTACTAAATCTAAGCAAATCCCCCATAGGTGCATAAAGCAGTTTCCAAAACTGTCTAGGAGCTCACGAATTGGAAAAATAAATTAGGCAAGATAATAGTGGATGGAAGGACAACTCATACATTTTTTTCATATGAGAAAAGAGTGGAGGATGTGGAGGACAAAAAACAAGTTAACCTCACCTAGTCAAACTTTCCCGATTGCCTTAAAACACTGAAAAAGCAGGCAATAAAGCAGAAAAAGCAGACATGTGCTAGGGAGGCTAGGAATAAAGTAGATTTGATTCCAAGAGGTTTCCCAAGCACTCCATGACTCAAAATTAGCAAGTTTGACCATTATGGATGTGTAGATGACAACTTGCATAAGGTGGAATATGGAAACTAGGAAAATAAGACAAAAATGGATTAATTAATGTCTAAGGTAGCTAACTATGGGTTGATTATTCTAACAATATCAAACTCCCTCAAATCAAGAAATGCCTGAAAATGAAGAAGAAGAGGAATCAGAAAATTATGAAGAATTAGAAGAACCTCAACAAGTTAACGGTCATTTCTGGGGCAATCTTGTAAAAGATTATGAAGGTAAAAGTCCTCCTTCAGGAAAACATGCCTATAATACTCGTAGTAGAACATTCGCAAACACTCCTTGAGCTTCATCAAGTTCTACCCTGAGTAATGATAACAATAATTCACAACCTAATAAACAAACTCAATCTAGCAAACAGACTCAATCTACGAGGATTGCTCAACCTATTCAAAATGTTCCAAAGTTGGATTTACAATATGACATAATTGAAGATTTAAAGAAGACACATGCAAACATCAGTATGTATGATCTTCTTCAAATTTACCCAATGCTTAATTGTCATATTATAAATCTTGCCATGAGTTCAATAATTCCTAATGCTAAACAAAGTGTTGTTGCTAACAATTCTAATAATGATTTAACATCAATTGATAAAGGAAAGTCAGCAGCTGATAAATCCTCGCTAATAGGGAAAAATTCAAAATCAACAACTCCTCCATTCCTACTTACCTTTGAGATTTTTAATAGGAATGTTCATAATTGCGTGGTTGATTCCGGAGCATCTTCCAATGTAATGCCTTTATCTGTATGCAAAAGGCTGAATGAAAAATATGTTCCATGAAATTCACAAATAACTCAATTGGATAGGACAAATGTGAGGGTTGTAGGAGAGATGAAAGATGTTTTAGTCAGGATTGCCTGTAACCCTTCGGTTTTTCAAATTATAGACATTGTGGTTGCAGACATTCCTGGTGCGTATGGGATGTTTTTGAGTAGAGATTGGTCTCAATGGTTGAATGGATTCTTTGCTACAGACTGGTCAACTTTATGGTTACCTAAGAATGGAAAGTCAAATCAAATTAAGATAAACAGAGAAAGATATATGAAACATACTATGACAGAATTACATGATCCTAGTGAACCGGTTTTATTTTCAGACTCCATTATGCGGAATTGCATGTATGAACTAAGGTTTGGTAATTTTAAATCTGAAAATTATGTTTTTTCTGAAAATAAACAGCAATCAGAAATTCTTAATGTGATAACTATTTCTCATGACTCTTCATTCAAGGAAATTATAAATGATATAGATAATCATAATATTGTAAATATTATAGAAAGTAAAGTAGTTGTTAATAGTTCTATTTGGACTTTATATTTCGATGGGGTAAAGTCTAAACAAGGAGCAAGAGCTGGTTGCTTGCTAATAGACCCTCAAGGAAATAAAACATGTATAGCTTGTAGGCTGGAATTTAATTGTACAAACAATACTATGGAATATGAAGCTTTAATACAGGGTTTGGAAAAATCGATTGATTTGGATATCAAAGTGTTAATTGCATATGGTGATTCTAAAATCATCGTAAGACAGGTCCATAATTCTATTCACTGCCTTTCTGAACATTTGCATAATTATCAATGAGAGGTATGGAATCTCATCTCACATTTTGATGCATTTAACATAATTTCAGTTCCAAGAGTTCAAAACCAAGAGGCAGATTTATTAGTGAATATAGCATCAAAATTAATCCCATCAGAGAATTTTACACCAAATTTCTTTTTAGTTGAATTGATTTTTAGGGCTTCTATACCAGATAATATCTTTAACTAGCGTGTGTTTGATAATGATGTGCAGGTGCTGAATTTCCTAACAAATGATGATACCTTTAAAGATTCAGCCGTTGATGAAGTTACACATGACAAAAATCTGCAGGATTTTTCAGTAATAAATTATTTTTGTTCAGTTGAAAAAACTTTTGAGAAGGTAAAACCAATTCCTAATTCAGTGTTGAGATTAGAAAATTTCTTTGATCTTCAAGATAAATTCAGATCTGTTCCTAATTGTAAAACCAATAGCTCTCAAATAAAATATGAAACCATACATTTAGGAACATAACTGAATCCTCAAACTGTAAATCTAGGAATAGATTGCACTCCCGCAGAAAAAACAACATTCATAAAATTGTTTAAAGAATTTAAGGATGTCTTTGCATGGACATATGATGATTTGAAAACCTTCAATACACAAGTTATGCAACACATAATTCCAATTAAACAAGAGTCAAAACCATTTCAACAAAAACTAAGGAAATATCATCCGTCATTAGAACCAACAATTAAGAAGGAACTAAATAAACTGTTAGCTGCTAGGATTATTTTTCCTGTTTGGCATACTCAGTGGGTAGCCAACCTAGTTCCAGTTAGGAAGAAAAATGGTGATATTATATTATGTGTTGATTTTAGAAATCTTAATAAGTCTTCCGAAAAGGATAATTACCTAGTTCCTCCCATGGAACAAATTCTTCAAAAATTTTCTGGGTCTGAGATACTATCACTTCTTGATCGTTTCTCAGGATACAACCAAATATTGGTTTCCCCAGATGATCAATTGAAAACATCTTTTAGAACTCCATGGGGAACGTATGGTTACAGAAAGATGCCCTTTGGGTTAATCAATATTATGGCAACTTTTCAAAGGGCAATGGATATTGCTTTTAGAGGCTTAATTAATCATTCAGTAGTTGTCTATTTAGACGACGTTACTGTATATTCAAAATGTCAACATGATCATATTAATCATCTCAGAAAGGTATTTGAACGATGTAGAAAATTCATAATATCCTTAAATCCAAAGAAAATTATATTTGTGGGTTTAGAAGGGATTTTATTAGTTTGCATGGTTTCAAAACATGGGATCATGATTGATCTTGAACGAACCCGGGCTATTGCAAAAATAACTTACCCTTCTAGTAAGAAATAAATGCAATCATTTCATGGTAAAATAAATTTTGTCAGATGATTCATCCCCAGTTTTTCTGAAATCATCCGTCCTTTACAAAAAATGATTAAGAAGGATGCTATTTTTAATTGGGGACAAATTGAAAAAGAGTCATTTCAAAAAATTTTAGAAGCCATTTCAGAAGCTCCTAGTCTTTTGAGCCCATATTTTAACAAAGATTTCATATTGTATACTTTTGCTTCTGACATATCATATGCAACAGTTTTAACTCAACTAAATCAGCAAAATAATGAAGTGCCAATCTCTTTTATGAGTTCAAATTTTAAAGGTGCTGAACTTAATTACCATGAAGTTGATAAGCAAGATTTTGCTGTTTTTAAAGCTGTCAAACACTTTCGTCCATATTTATTGAAATCTAAAATGAAAGTGATAGTTCCTTATCCCTCAGTCAGAAATTTGTTAGTGCAAAAAGATTTAGGTGAAAAAAGAGCACCATGGATGACAACTCTTCAAGAGTATGACTTGGAGATTAAACCTTCAATGGTAGTCAAAGGTCAAGGATTATGTAAACTTGCTGTTGATGCAGCTCATCTACCTAATAACAATTCTGAAGCTGTCATTGATGAAGTTTTACTTACGAGGAAAATTTACTTTTATCCTCCACCAAAGGATTCCTAGTATGCATATATATGAACACTTTTGGATATAGGAACTGCTCCTGATTACCTGGAACCAAGGAAAAGGAGAGCACTTAGATTGAAATCTTCTCCTTATTTATTAATTGATAACATCCTTTTTAGGAGAAATTTAGACGGGGTGTTGCTTCGATGCCTAAACAAAGATGAAACAGAGGTGATTTTGAAAGAGTTACATTTTGGTCCGACAGGTGGTCATTTTGGTGGAGAAACTACTGCACATAATATTCTTAGGGATGGATATTATTGGCCTACTTTATTTCGAGATTCCTATGCTTTTGTTAGAAAGTGTCAGGAATGTCAACTTGCTACAGGAAGAGTTAAGAAGCCAGCTTTTCCTTTACAACCTGTTTCAATAGAAAGACCTTTTCAGCAATGGGGTATTGATATAGTAGGACCAATAAACCCTCCCTCTTCTATGTAACACAAGTATATAATAACTGCAACTGATTATTTTACTCATTGGGTAGAAGCTACACCATTGAGGGTTGTAAACACCAATAAGTTTATATTATTTTTAGAATCTTTTGTCATAACAAGATTTGGTGTTCTAGATTCCCTTGTCTTTGATAATGCTTCATATTTTTCATCAATTGAGTTAACCCAATTTTCCTTAGAGAAGGGAATAAGAGTTAGGTATTCAGCTAAATATCATCCTCATGGAAATGGTTTAGCTGAATCAACAAACAAAAATTTATTGAAAATTCTCAAAAGAACTATTTCATCTCACCATCATGATTGGCATATAGAATTATTTAATGCCCTTTGGGTAGATAGGGTAACTCCTAAAGATGCAATAGGTTCACCCTTCTTCTTGGTTTATGGAACTGAAGCTATTTCACCACCAAATTTACTTTTGCCTTCATTACAGTTAGCTCAGTCTGTTCAAGATGAAAATTGTCCAACAATGGAAAAAATGATCAATACTTTGTTAAAACTTGAGGAAGAAAGAGACAAGTCAAAGCAACATTTTACAAAACATCAACAAATTGTAAAGTCCTGGTTTGACCAATCCTCGAGTTCTAATCAAGAATTTCAGGTGGGGGACTTAGTTTTAAAATGGCACAAAGTTCATGACGAGAGAAGAGATCATACTAAGTTTAAAAAACTTTGGTTAGGTCCCTTTGTTATTGCTGAAAATAAAGGTCCAAGTACCATTCGTTTGCAAACTCTAGAAGGTCAGTTCGAAACATTCCTAGTGAATGGACTGATCTTAAAAGAATATTTTTGCTGATTTTTCAGACCCTAAAAATGTATATAATTATGTATATAAGCGTGTTTTCTATTTGTAAATAATTTCATTTAATATATATATATATATATATATATATATATATATATATGTTAACACCCAAAAAGTGTTCACTACCTCATCTACCCCACTACATGGCTCATTTGTCCATTTTTCTACCATATTTCCCTTAAAAACCCCTTTTTTCCTCCAAAAATATCCAAAATTCCTCTAAAATAGCAAAAATCCCACTAAAAAGCCTCCAAAAGGCCTAAAATGCCTCCAAAAGGCCATAAAACCATCAAAAAAGCCTACAAAGGGAAGAAAAAGTATAAAATAATGAGGAAAATGAGGAAAAAACCCTATACAGCTGCCCTAAACCATATGGTTTGCACAACCATGGGCCAGCACTCCACCACTGAAAAACTATAAATAGGTGATGGAGACCCCTTATTTCACATCCACAATCATAAGCACCCTCACTCTACCAAAATAGCTCTTGAAACCCTAGCTCACCCTTGAGCTACTTTCACCTTGAGAGCCCCTTTTGGCCCATTTCCACCATTGGAGAAAGAGAAGGAGCAAGTTGGAGCTTGGAGCAACCCTCTTGGATCACTGCAAAGGGCTTCACCAACCTTCACATTGGAGGTAATATTAATACAAAAAACCATTTTTTATATCTCGTTTTTCTGTTTCATGCACATGTTTAGAGTAGTCTATATTTATGTTTTAGTAT
>LPNX010018721.1:14629-32467 GCA_001517045.1 Pseudotsuga menziesii | reverse complement strand
TTTAAATCATAATTATTTATCTCTCTGTTTACTTGAAATATTAATTAATAATTAATCTAGTATTTAAGTTGCTCTCAACTGAGATAGAATAATTAGTTAATTTTAGTTTTAGTGTAGTTTATATTTAATAATTGTTAAATAGGATTAGATTAATTCCGTAATATTTATCATAGTCTTTGAATTAGAATATTTGAAGCAAAATCCTCAAAAATTAAAGACTTTCATTAAGAAATCATTTTAAGATAACTTAGGTTTTAGAAAACTAATTCTAGGGTTTATTTAAATAATAATTAGATTAGCATAAATTTTTACTGGATTTTAAATTCTCCTTAAGAGAAAAATTCAGTTGGTAACAAGACCATAACCTGTGAGATTTTTCCATTCTAAACACACTGGGAGATATTCTAAGCGACTTGTTGGCCTAGGTCAGAAAATCAGGCCACAGGTCTACACCTTACTTTCCTTTTTATGTCCCATCGTTCACTGCATTGTTTCCTTTGGGTGCAGTTGTCATGGTCATTCCTCCCTATATCCTATAGTTTGGATTCTTTATTGACTATTTTGGGTTTTTTTGGAATAATATGGTTGTCATGTAGGGTCTAGGTTTTGCACACTCTCCCCGAGGTCTTTGACCCGTACGTTCCTATTTTAGGTATTATGTCTAAATTGGCATATAGGTTAGGATTTCACATATGCTTGCATTGTGCATGACCTTATGACCATTTCATCTTAACCTTAGGTATGAACCCATTCCATCTTGTCACAAAACCTTCTTCCTTCTTTTAGAAGTGACATTATGTGAGTGGTAGAGATTTCCTATACATGGGTGTCCTAGTTAGCTCCCTTTTGCATTTGGTACCCATGTTGTGAGTCCTCTCTCCAGGAGTCCCTTTTAGTCCCTCCATGTCCTTGAGCAAGAGCTTCATACTCCTCTTGAACTTTATGCTAGCCATTCCACTAGGACTCCCTTGTATATGTCAAGTTGTGATTGCATTATCATGAGTTTTTCTTTCCTTGTTAATCCTTATTCCGACTTCCCTGACTTTGATTATCAGCCATATAGCCTAATATTGCCTCATTTCTAGCCAAGCATAGACCTTTTACATATCTTTTGCACCTTAATTCCCTAATTTTTACTGGGAGGAGACTTCCCCCTGAGTGTCGTTATCCTGCACATGTTTCCTTACATTGAGCACAGGTATGTTCCGCTGCTTGGAACTAGTTTGTGTGTCCCTTGACACTCATCTCCTCCTAGATTTGTAACTATAAAGGAATTTTATTCGTTTTCAATCTTTTCAAAATATCTGAAAAAGTCCAAAAAAAAAAATCAAAAAACCAAAAACCCGGACAAGAAAAGATGTTATCTTTGGCAGCAGTTGAGTCATGTCTCCTTTGAACAGAGCACTGTATATCACATCCATTGGTTGGGTTAAGAGTTTGACTTTAGGAGCTGTACTCATTTCTCTGAGTTTATCTCCACTGACTGGTTAAGCTTCCAGTCCTTATGGAGCCTCTATTGTTGCCTCCTATGTCGCAGAGATGTCCCGGTTTTGCATATTGAGTCTTCGCTGCCTACATTCAGTCACCATTTCCCTTTATGCTCTTGTTCGAAGGAAGTTGAAGCATGAGTCATCCATTCCTCAGTTGTCTTGACTTTGCATATCGGCCTTTCCCGGTACTATTACTTGTTCATGCACATCTTGTTCGAGTCCTTCCACATTATACAACGTTGCTGATTACCTTGTGTTGGTTGATGGGGGATGCCTTAATTCCCTCTTTCCAGCAGATTCCATCCCATTGACTTCAGATCATTTATTATAGGATAGGATTCTAGAGTCATTTGAGTTCCTTGAGACTTACAATCATCATTGGTAGGTTCTCTCACCATCAACAGTTTTGGGAATACATCAATGTCCCCTAATCGATGGATTATTTCAAGTGTTCAACCTCAACACATCTATTCACACTTGTTAGATTGCACTCTAGTACCTTGATTCCCATTTTCATTATTGATGTTAGATTGCGTATGTTAACGGTATACATCAATGATCGGTAATTAGATGATGGACTACTATGTTCAACCTCGACACCTCTATTCACATAGTAGGACATGTACGTAGTGGTTTGTGTAGAAGACTTTCCATATTGGTGGCATTCCACATATGCTACCTCCTTGATCGTGCCAGTGTTCATGAGATTTCATCTCTCATGACTTGATTCTAGTGTATGTCATATATCTTCAGCCTATGGAGATCTTGATCCATTGTATATCTTCAACTTCTATGGAGATCTTGATCCTTTGTATATATTCATCATGGAGATTTTGATCTATTATATATTGTACGTGGCGATGACCACACATGTCACATTTTGTATATTATGTCTATTCATGGCCATTGTACTCTTACATATTTGGGCCTGCTATATGTATTTGCAGTCGTATGTAGAGATTGATTATTGTACTATACCAATGAATGGCTGGTTCGTACACCTTTTTATTCATCACTCCACTTCTGGGATGGATTTATAATTTATTTTGACCATCATGTTACCTCTCTAACCTCACACATTAAGGGGTATCTGTTACAGTTGATTTTACCAAACATGGTTGATCACACATTTATGGCCTTCCCTATCCCTCTACAAACTCTTTGGACCCCATGGATCAATATTGTACCTTTGATGTTTCCAATATCATCCCTAAAAACACCTATTATTTGTTGTACATGACTTTTATTCCCTTTATCATGTATATACATGGATATTGACCTCAAACCCGTGTACATCGGGATGTGTGCATAATTCCAAATATTTTTGGAGTTTTCCTTGATGTGTGTCTGAAGCACTTGTCTCTTGGCCTTCCATATGCCTTGAGATCGCTCGAATTTGACCCTCCATTACCCCTTTGGAGTGCTATATAAGGAACCCCTTGGATACATTGAAGAAGATGAATTGAAGAGCAAGAAAACTATAGTCCATTGTTGTTGTAGCTTATACTTGAGTCTGCATCCCTTTGTCCCTTTGGAGCACTTTGTGTTCTTCCCAAGCTTCCCTTTTCTTGTGAGCTTGCTATCGAGAGATGGAGGATTGAAGTGGTGGAGGCCTAGGTGGAGGACTCGGTTTCTCCGGTTCGCAAACATGCTGACAGAGGTTGTCACTTATGTAATCTCTGATTTGATTAATATAAATATCTTTTCCTATCCAATAATATGCATTTATATGAATATTGAATCCATGGATGTGTTTAATTGCTTATACGATGTTGATTATATATGCTAGAGTATATCTAACACTATATTGTATAGCATGCTTGTCTTGTTTGTTGTTGTTGAGAGCAAATTGCTAACACAAGAGAGATAGAAAAAATATCAAAGAGGATCTACTTCAACCGTCCGGAATAAGGTAGGATTCAAGATCCTTTAGTGTTAGATGTTTGGTTTCTCTTGCATATTAGGAAGGGATTGATTTATGTGGTTTATTTGTCTATTGTGGTACACCCCAAGCCATAGGAAGTTTCTCTCTGTAACAACCACATTTTCAAATAAAAACTTCACCATAGTCGTAGCAGTGCAATCTTTAATAGGCACGGCTTCAGCCCATTTGGTTAGATAGTTTGTCGCAATGATAATGTAGCATGCACCAATCCTCTTTCCTAGTTGTCTGATCGGTCCTACGAAATCAAAATCCCACTTATCAAAGGCTTGTAGGTTTATCTGTGGTGCAAGCGACATCTTTTCATGGTGCAACGATTTTCATGTCCTCTAAAAGATATCACAGCACCGGCAGAAGCTCTTAGTATCCATGTGTATATTTGGCAACCATAATCTAGCTTGCAGTATCTTGTGCATAGTTTCCTTTCCAGCATAGTGTCCTCGTATGACACTGGCATGTGCTTCACTCATTACCCATTGTCACTCATAGTAAAAAATACAGCCTCGTAATATTTCATCAGGGCCCATCTTATATAGATGTCCCATAATCAACGTATAATCAGTGGCTCTGACAACTAGATGTTTCTTCTGTGTAGTGGAGTTGTTCAAGTGCATAGCCTGTGCTTGGGAATTAAATGATAGACACTTAATATCCTAGTTCTAATTGTCTCTCATGGTGACCGTGAATAGTTGTGCGTTGGGAAATTTATCCTCCAGACGGGTGGGTTCTTCACCACTTTCTATCCTAGACAGGTGATCAGGCCCGACATTCAGTCGGTCATGTTTAACAATGACTTTGAAAACAAATTCTTGAAACAGGAGAAGCCATCGATAGATATTCCCCCCCAACACTGGCTTGTGGACCAGGTATTTTAAAGCTGAATGATCAGTGTACATTTTAAAATGTCCACCCAATAGGTAGTGTCAGAACTTCTGCAATGCATAGACCATGGCGAGTCCTTCTCTCTCTCTATAGTTGTGTAATTTTTCTTTATTGTCGACAATTTTCTACTAGCAAAAGAAATAGGGTGGTCAAGCGCATGCTCACCTGGTTTCGTCAAGAATATGCTGAGTGCGACAGATGACACACCGATATGAACATGGAACTCCTTCTTCTAGTCCAAAAATACAAGTATTGGTACAGTGACCATCTTATTCTTTAATTTATCTGATCTTTCCTGACAAGCCTCTGTCCACTGAAACTTTACATATTTCTTCAATAGTTTCTCCATGGGTGCAATTATCTCTGCATATGCTCTGATAAATTTTCTATAATAGCATGTTTGTCCTAACACTAACCTAAGTTGCGTGACTGATGTAGGTGGTGGTAAGTCAAGAATAATCACAACTTTCATTGGGTCTACCAAAATAATTTCATGACATACGACATGACCCAATAGTACACCAAATGTTGAGCAAAAAATACATTTCTTGGAATTAAGCGCGATCCGATACTGGCGACAGCGGCCCAACATCATGCGCAGACTCTCAATATGATCTCTTAATAGACCAAACATATTCCAATCATCAAAGTAGACCTCAAGAAATTTATTTATGAAATCTTTAAAAGTATATACTACTATTATAGAAAAAATAGAAGGTGCATTCTTGAGTCCAAAGGGAATTATCGTATACTGGTAGCATCCCCAATCTGTGATGAAGGTCATTTTGTGTCAATATTCCTTCATGATTATGACTTGATGATAGCCATAGAAGTCATGAGTGAATGAATACATCTCTTGTCCTTTGACGCTTTCTAGTACTTCATCTGTGAATGGTGTTGGGAATGGATCATGCAAGCATGCATCGTTCAACTTTATTAAGTCGACACAGATCCTGACTTTGCTTGTTTCCTTCTTATACTAGATTACTACAGGGCTGATCCATTCTAATTCATTAACAGGTTCAATGATTCCTGCGTCAACCATGTGATCCATTTCAGCTTTTATCTTCTACTTATACCTTGGATTTAACCTATAAGGTCATTGTTTGGATGGGTTTAACATCTTGTTTTAGGGGTATTTTCATTTCTCCCATATCTCCCACTATTCCCTTCATCTCTAAGAAATTGGTAGGGAATAGGTCCTGAAACTCATGCAACAAATCTGTGATCTTCAATACCGTCTCATCATCCCAATAATCTCCTATATTTTCGAACTTCAGGTTCTCCAGCGAACCAATGTTTACTTTCTTGATTTTTAGTGGCTTGAGGAACTATTTTCTCTAAATACCACTTCCTTTGAATTCACACATACCATCCAAATTCGATATGTTTATGTTAGTCGAGTCATCATCTGGTTCTCTAGCCAGATTGTAACAAGCCATCCATTGTTGGATGGTCACACTGTGCTAATGGGAATTCGCTACTTTGATAGGGATTTCAGCGAATATCATTTCTTTAATCATTTGAAGTGCATCATCAACTCTAGGTTTCTCATCAGCAAATTAAAATGTGTGCACAAATTGCTTAGCTAGCCCTTCCCAATCCTGAGTTCCTTGTCATAACTCCATGGATGTGTACTAGCTTCTGAGTGTCATTTCCAATGTATTAATGAAATGATGGACCCATTCCACTCATCACATAGATCGGGTAACTTTGATGCATCGCCTCATAAAGACTTCATGCACTCTTTTTTTCCAATTCTATAAGGCCTCTCCCGAATTTGATGTAAAGGAACTAGCACCCCTCTAACTCAGTTTTCCATCTTCTTTCAGGTTTACATAATCATCTTTTAAGACGCTAGAATTGTAGATTTGGTCAAGATAATCACCCCATCCCTCGTTGTAGATAGGCTCAACGTATCTTTGTCCCTCCAATGGATTAATGGGTGACACTACCCTCATCTCATCATCCTTGAATGAGAGGATTCTTCATGAAGTTTATAATGGTCTGATCATCTATGGCCCAATATATCCCCAGAAGTGTAGGATATGGGTTCATTTCATCGACAATGTTTATGAAATCAAATTTGGTGAATGTGCATATCCTCTCAATGTCAACAGGTACTCGACTCAACCTACCAATCGATAGGAACTTAGCCTAATTTGCAAGTCACAATTGGACAGGGGACTAGTCCAAACGCAGCTTTCCCATTCTCTCCTAGTTATGTCGCGTCAGAATATTGAGGTGCGACCCCAGATCTAGAATGATGTAATCCATTTCATAGTCCCCTATCTACGTAGTCATTCTTAACTCACGCCCCATTTTGAATTTATTCTTGACATGTTTAACCTTCATTCCAGGTTACGACTCTACTGGGGTTTCTTCTATCAGTGCTTGTAGTTCTGAGATATCATATTTATCTTGAATTAGCACTAAGCAACTTAACAAATTCGACTTGAGCTTACTAACCTTTCTCAGGATTTAATTCTAGAATAGATTTTGGAAGCGTTTAGGCATCTCCCTGAATGCGATTGAGGTCGATGGTTGCTATTGATCCACAAACTCTATCCGCACATCCAAAAATACTTGATTATGATTTTGAACATCGAATGATACTTTATTCTTCGCTGCAGGTTGCACCTATGGCTATGGTTGTAGTTGTTCTTGCAGTATATCATGATCATGTCCGGTCACAGCACCTCCTTGTGTCGTGACAACAACGCTTGCTCTTGGATCAGCAATAATCATCTAAACATTTAGGTTAGGATTTTGATTAGGATTCGAATTCTGCACAGGGTTAGGACCTGCAATAGTTCGAGCTTTCCACTTCACAATGAACTGAGGACATTGCTCCACATTATTGTCCTGCAATTTTCATTATGAACATGTCTTTGCAGTTTCATGACAATCTCTATCATAATGTCCCATTTATCAACATTTATAGAATGTAACCTGACCTCTTCCTCTTCCAAATCCTCCTCCTCTACCTCTAAAGTTTCCACCCCCCCTTCCGTGAGGGTGTGGCTGCTGTGGTGGGTATTGATTCTATGGCACGTATTGGTTCTATGGCGCATACTGATTCTGAGGTGCATAGTATGCCTGGTATTGGTTCTATGGGAAAAGTAGAGGACAATAGTGCACTTGTGCCTGTTTAGCCTAAACCTGCCCATCGTTCTTCATCACATAGGTTTCTACTGTCTTCTCCTTTAGGAGCTTATATGCTCTGTAATCCTTCTCATCCTACCCTATTGATTTGCAAAATTTATAGAATAGGTTGGCCGGGGTACTTATAATCTGCTGCAAGTATAGGAACTCCTCGTCATGGTGCCCTCTATTCTGGTGTATTCGGCACCAGGGTAGCCCGTGGGTACTCAATGGATTTGGTGCACCCGATGAGATATAGTTCATGTACGATGGACAATTATCCTTGATGTATCCATCTGTTCGAGATCTTGTGCACCACAATTCCTCACATGCTTCTTTTCCCTTCTTGATGTCCTAAAGTTGCACGGTCAAATTATCCAACTGCAATTGAATTTGCATCATACCTACGCCTCCATATTCGATCGGCAAGGATTCCAACTTCATCATTAGTTCTAGCGCTTCCATCTGTGACACAATATTTTGTTTCATCAAAGGAGCTCGAATGTGTGGTAATAAAACAATAATAAACCACTCTTTATGATACACATCCAACATCTAGAAACCAACTTTGGCCATCAAAGTTTTAAACTGTTGATTGAAATCCCATACAGACTCTATTGGTAACTCCTTTATTTCCTTAATCTTGGTAATATGCTGTGACTCAGATTTAGGTCTTTTGAACTCACAGATCATTGTGAGTCATATCTCATCAAGGGTATTTTGTGGGTTTCTCGTTGGTACTACGCAGAACTTCATAAACCAATAAAGTGCATGACCCTGCAGAGTCGTAATCATTTGCGCTTTGTTTATGTCCACATTATGAACTAAGTGAACCATCCAAAAAGATTCGCAAAGGAACCAATGTTTCTACGGGTCTTCTGCTCCATTCCCATTGAATGTGGGTAACCTAATATCTTCCCCAGCCATTAAGTTGGCATCGAGGTTATCTAATGAAAAATTTAATGGAGTTGTACCCTCTTGTGTGCTAGTCATAGTACTAGCACTATCAGTATTAACAACTCTTTCAGGAGATGAGGCTCTAGACCTTACCTCTAGCGATACTCCCGGTGTGATGTAGTTGCGACCTAATCTTGATGTCTCTGCATATTCTTCTGCTCCTTCATAAGTCGGGTTATAGTATTCCTCTTTGTCGCAAGACCCTTCATCTAGTCGTGACTCAACTTTGTACTCACTTTCTTAAAAAATACTAGGAGTTCGTCGACCTGCTACTGTCTTTCTTCTTTTTCTCGGCCTGAATCTCCTTCTACTCCTTAGGAATCCATCCTTTTAGTTCAGGTTTTGTACTTCATGGAAACATCTTAGCTCACCATCTCCCATTTTCCTTATAGGTCATCTGTGACATATCCCCTCCTCTGGATATGCGACTTAACTACTCAACTACAAGATACCCTTCTCATAGACGAGCATCTTTATCCATGTATTTATAGATAGTAAGTACCTTCTTCGTGGTCCTTGGAAAAAAATTCTTTCAACCTCACTAGATGATGTTATCATCTCTACTGTAAACTTAGTAATATATCTATGAAAAATATTGTGGACCCAAAAATCAACATCTCTAGCGATGGGATTACTTACACGGGTTATCTCGCGAATCAACTGAACACTCCACTTGACCACTTCTCTTTTTTGGAAATTTGTCTTGTGAGTTGCCAATCTTGACAACCACTCATGCAGCATAATAGGAAACTCTGCAAAAAATATCTCATGAATATCATATTTTATGTACTGGTCCAACCAGGTTTCTGCACTCAACCGCAACCTTGTGCTTTTTTCTTACGCAAATACTAACGTCTTATACTTGAGCCAATCCTCTATTTCTTTCTTTGTCAGATGCCACAACATCTCCCTCGACTTAAATAACTAAGGCTCTAGGCAAAGGAACAATTTTTTGGCCTACTTTTCCTCACTCACGTAACCCAGGTTCAACAACAACAAAAAACCAACAAAACACCCAGAGACATCAGCCCAGCGGAGCAAGCTCAGCCGGCAACACTTACGAGGCAGGTGTAGTATCACCTGAGACATCTTAATGTGTAACTTCCAAAACCATGTTTCTACAGTTGGTGAGGGATTATATTCCCTTGGCGCGTGGCCAAGGAGCTTGACAGAGATGGAGGGTTAGATTATTTTACTACTCAACAATGGCGCAACAGTGCGACACAGTTGCTGTGTAACACAACCTTGTCCTTGAAAATTTTAAAAATGGTGAAATAGTGTGACGCAGTTGATTCCTTAATGTAAATGACTATGATGCGACTTATATTGTGACTTAACAGTGTTTAAACATGAAATAATACATGGTGCTTGACAATTCTTAGATATCCATTCATTCATTGCTTATCAATATTGTGACATTCATTCAAACAATAACCATAAATAATGCGAGATAACTAAACATTCAATCATTCATTAACATAGGAAATAACGTGGAAACCCATCTGGGAAAAACCACCAAGGTGCTCTTCATTTGGCATGAGAAATATTTATAGAACCTTGTAGTATGTGACTTACATATTGTTTTAAGATATGTCTTTTGGCTTAGACTCTTCTTTCTATCATGCTCTCTATTTTATTCTTCTATCTACTCCTATTGATCCGCACATATCCTGAATCGACTCTTCTACTTTATTGTCTGCACACTCAAGTGCAGATTAACTCCTACAAATGGTCTGCACACTCAACTGCAGATCTGTGGCTCAACATCCTACCACTATCGGAATCCTCTCTGATATTTTACAATACTTACACTTTTATCAACTTTTAATGGATCTAACCCTTATATAGAGCGGGTTCCTCCTATTTATAGTGTTAACAAGACCGTATAGGTTCAACTGAGTACATCTTAGTTATTACATTCATAAGTAGCTACAGAATATCTTCTATTACATTAATGATAGGCCATACTGGCCACAATACATCCTACATTTCATTGATCATGGCCATAACTAGCCGCAGAAACATCTTTCAATCTGCCTGTAAAGGTCATAACTAGTCACAAAATTTTCCTTAAGTCTTTCACTGACCCAAGCTTCTACAATCCTTCTTGACCTGCACCTCTCCATCCTTTACTCTTCTACCTGCCTCTTTAGGTATTCTCTTTCCTTCAATGCACCGATGTTTATCACATATTTCTCTCTTCTATGCCTACTTTCCATCCTTTAACTCCTTTTATCCCGTCAAGTTCCCACTTTTCCTTTTGCGCTTGCGCTTCAAGTTCTTCCTTATTCTCTTTTCCTGGCCCAACACCTTATAATTTTCATTGTAGGTTACAGTGAGCTAAGGATAATCTCTCCAAGTTTCATTTCAACCTATGTATCATCCCTTTCATGCATCCTTATCGATGTATGGAGGTAATAATTCTGTCCCATAGAGCCTTCATGTTAAATTTTCATGAGATGAGATTTTATTGCCCATTTAATGGGACCTTTTGACAGTTGGATGTAATAAAAGTTATATAATGACTATGGAATTAATGTCTGAGTGATATCATATTTTTAATATGTTATGTCAGTCCCTGTAGAAAAATATTTGCAAGTATTGTAATACTCCAAAGTTTCATAAAAATTTAAATTTTTTCCTATGACATTAAATGTTTACTATCGTCACTTTCGAGGGACATTTAACTATTAACAGTTAACATAATAGATTTAAACTAGAACTGATTCCTTTATTAAATTATAGATCTGCATACTTAAAATTTTCCTTTCATAAATCATTATTAAAGATTCGATTTAGTAGGTGATGATTTGGAATAACATGAACTGAAACATATGTTTGTTTACTATGTGCTAAAGTTTGTTTTACTATTTGTAAACATGAAGGAACTTCAGTTAAAGTCTGAGGCTTACTCGGATTTTTAGTTAATGCAATGAGATGATGCTTCTTATACAGGTCCTTTTTATAGGCAAGACGTTTTTATAATCCAGTTTCAGGATCGATAGTAATTATCTCAACTAGCATAATTAAATACTAGTATATTTGTTTAAATTTTACAGCTTTAGCAAAAGAAGGTATCATAAAATTTTGTGTTTTTAATTTTTCTCTATTTGCTCATAAGCATAAATACTTGGGCTTAATTCACAACATAGGAAAGATATTTTTTTCTATTTAGTTATGACTATAACTAGGACATTATATTTTATCCAAATATTGTCACATGGTGTCCTACATACAACTAGATTTTGCATAACTTTTGCAGACTAAAACTTGCATTACAATATTATTTATTACTTCTTTTTTATGTTAGATTAAACCAACCCTATATGCATTTAACAAAATGGTAAGTTATTCCACTAGATCTTACCTTAATAATGTTACTTTTCATTAAGGAAACTTAAGAGTACATGTATCAATGTAAAATCCTCAACAATTGGTTCATAACTTGATTGTGAAAGAAATGTCTATTATCCATGACCCTTCCAACTATGTGCATAATAAGTTCTATTAAAGCATAGGTAAAGGCCAAATGTAAATGAAACGACTCCATGATAATATTATAAATGATGTAATATTACTTGGTTTATGGGTGGAAGTCATTACCTAGAGAATGATTTTTGAAACCCAAACCTTGCACTTATTACTACTCGTTTACATGGTTTTCATTTTATAGTTAATGAATCATATTTAAGCAAGATTAAGACAATGTTAAATTTTTTTTTTTGAATTAATGATATGTATCTTATGTAACAAGAACTCTTTTTAGTTTTTGAAATAGATTATAACAAATTTTTAATAAACTTCTTGTTTGCAGGCTACACCAAAAGGGGTCTTCGAAACTATAGATTAAAACCCACAATTAAAAAATCGTTTGATCTTCCACGTGGTCGACTATGATAGGATAGGGTTTTGACTTTTTGGGACCTAACAATAAACATTCTGAAAAACCTAATTTTTTGCATTTTTCCTACCTTTCACTATTGTGGTGAGTGTCATCGGATTATGGCCTTACGGCCATTGATGCCCTTACTTAACTCTGGGTAAATCAGTCTCCATTTCCATGGTTTTACTACTATGTGTGCAGGCCTTATTTACCATTGCAAAACTCTGTGAGAGCTTCCCTCTGTGTGTTATTTCATTGTGAGCTCTTCCTAAAATCCAGTAGGGTTTGGTTCCATCATGGCTTCGACTTTTTCTCTTGAACAACTCATTGTGGTTTTCCTTAACAGTAACTCTCCTCGTTGCTCAGGAATACCCTTTGTTGTGACTAGGGTTCTTTTCATGTCACCATCTACGCATCTAAGGTCAAACTCTCCAGGTATATATATTCTTTTAATTTTAAAACCTTCTACATTGTTTCAAAGATTTGTTGTCTTCGTTATTGGAATTTAAAAATGATCTTAACACCCAAATGGTTTAACTTGTGCAAGATTTTAGATTGGTTGTTGTGTGCTGGCAGCCACCTTAAAAAAAAATCCACACAAGGACTCCATACTTCATGTTCAACCTGGTAATCCTCGGTCTCATACATGAGGTTCCTCCTGCGATGGGTGTAAGGGGTTTTGGTTGTTACTATTTCGCTTGGATTGATTTCTAATTGGACATGGCTATGATGTACTTGATTTTTTGGGGAAGCTGTATGGTCGTGACTTGTTTTTCTTTTTACTTACAACTATTTTTGGTACAATGTGTATTTTATCTACGAAACGCTTGTAAGGACCAATTCCCGTGACTCAATTTATCCAGAGTGTTTTATTTTTGGACACCCTTGAAGCCATAACCTTTGTGGAATTTTAATTATGTTTAGATAGGGTTTAGAATACATTTACGTTTTGATTAAGCTCTAAATCACGGTTATATACCATATAATCGGTAATATACTGTGGTTTTAAAGAAATTTACGGCAGGTGATGAGGCTTTACTATTTTGGATAAATTTCAATTTTGTTTAAATTTTAAAATAATAGAAATTTCTTTACTATTACAATACTTATGTTTGATGAAAGAATGGTTTAATAACTTAGGAGGGATTTTATTACTGTTTAAGTCCAAAATTTTGATTTTAATAGAAAGAGGAAAAAGTTCAGAATGTTGGTTTTAAAATGGGGTTCTAAGTTTTTCTCTGTCAGTAAAAACAATTATTTCGGGAAATAAATAAAAAGAAGGGTTGATTAGTACAACCTGAGTTTTTATGGTGTACTTGGATTGGAAAATTTAAAAGGTCTTTACTTAATTAGTCTTAGTTTATATTTGACAAACAATTTTAATATTGTTTCTGTGAAAAGTTTATTTAATTATCTGTATTTATAAAATAGATAATTTGTATTTGTATAAATGAATATTTTTTTTGCTTAAGGAGATTATGGTTAAAACTATATTACCCTACTCGAGAAAAGAGAAGCAAAAGAAGGTCATATTTAACAGTTTCTCTAATTAGGGTTCTGTAAAGTTTTATTTATTTTTAAATCTTTACAGAGTTAATATTTAACTGTAATGTATTTAAATTTTGATTCTCACTTATATTAGTAATAAAATTACCTAAGTGATTACTATACCTCTTTTTACTGTTTTTAAGTTATTCCTGCTTATTTATTTTTCTGTTCTTATAATGTTTTTTTTTACTAGGGGAATCGACAACTGGGGCCGGGATGGTACTCACATGACATAGGGTCCAGGGATCCATTCCCACTCCCACTATAACCCTAGGTGCCCTGCACCTGCAGCAAGACATTAGACACAGGTAAACCCAGGTGGGATTGATCTTATGACCTCCAATTTACAACAAGTGACTTCATAACAATGGAACCACCAATGAGCCACACTTGTGTGGGATCTGTTCTTATAATATTTAATAGCTATGTATACATCTAATAATTAGGCTTATAGATAGTAATTTATTTAATGTGTAAATAGGAGCACAAACTATGTATATTTTTTTTAAAGATCTTTCTTGGAAATAGTTCATGTCTAGCTTCTTTAACAGGTGCATTCTAACTAAGGAACTCCTGAACAATCTTACAAAGAATCTGTAAAAAGTAAATAAACCTAATCCTACATTCTTTATTTGATTTATCCATCAGAATCTAATCTAACCTACTGTACTAGAGTACTACCTTCTTGAAGGTGTGGAAAAATACAGTTAAGTTTTTTATCCATCAGTAAAATTTGAAATTACTCTAATCATTTATCCTAAACCATATCTAATCCAGAATTTGTCTATCTTTTCACCGTAAAAGATTTCTGTCAATAATTCTAATAACATATGAACAGAAACATGACATATTATTTCATAAATTCATTCCTTCTTGATCCTAAGTACGCATAGAGAAATTAGAAAGAACATGTAGAACCTAGAAATGTAGCAGAGGAGACAACAACTTAAGGATCCTGTTCCTCCTGGCCAACTAATGGAGATATCTAAACTGCAAATCTCAGGACCCCTAAGCATGTCTACTGGTCCACCTGGTTGAAATAACTAGGTGAGAGAACTGGTTTAGAAACCTCTGCAACTCTACTGAGTATTCAACAATAATCTGTTATGCTTGTAGCAGTATGAACTCAACTTAAATCTGCTGCACTATTTTAGAACTTCAACACTTTTCACTCAAATAAAAATTCTTCTAGTCACCTCCATCAAGTTTTCTTGTGCACTAAATTCACTCATAATTTTCACAAGTAAAGACTGATCAGCCTCAGCTGAATTCAATGGGATGTTTTATTAGCATGCCTAGGTCTTTTGGGTCATTTTTCACTTAATGAGCCACCTGCTCTTATTCCACTTTCTTGGGGAACATGACCAAAAAAATAGGGAAGTTGCCTCCTGCAATAGCTAGAAGTAGTTTGAGGATGCTGCCAAGTGTCAATCTGCTCTCAACCCAGCCTATTCGCCGAAGTGACCAGTAAAACACTCATTTAACAGCCTCCTTAGGCTATTGTCTCATCTTTCATTTATTAATTAATAAAATATTCAGAAATTACATGCAATTATCCTTGAGCCCACTTGGTCCTTAATTACAAAAATTATAATAAAATTATAACATAATGTCTCCTAAAACATAAAATGTTTTTGCAAATTTGGGGTATGTGACATACACGCCCCCTTAAATATAACATCGTCCTCGATGATATTTATTCTTCGTCCTCATAATTTCCCTGGAATAGAATTGGATATCCGGCTCGCATATGACTCTCCAATTCCCAGGTGGCTTCTTCTGTACTAAGGTGCTTTCATTGCACCTTCACCTTACCAATGGTGCAAGTCCGAAGCAAGATATCCCTCCTTTTGAGGATACAATCCGGTTCCACCAGAAAATCTCCTTTGGGTTCCACCTGCACATCATTCCAATTTATAACATGAGTAGCATCATGTACATATTTTTTTAATACAGAGATATGAAAAACATTATGAACCTTCAAATTTGGCAGTAAATCCATGTTATATGCCACTTGTCCCATTATGGATAGTATCTCAAAAGGCCCATAATATTGGGGTGCTAACTTAGCACAACTTCCTAATTTCAAAGAACTCTTTTTAGGCCTTATCTTTATAAATACATGTTCATCCACCTGGAACTCTTTCTGAGTTCATTTAATATCTACTTGACTTTTATGTCTGTCTTACGCAAATTTTAAGTTACCTTGCACCTGTTTTACAATTAACTCTATCTCCTTTAGTAGTTCAGGTCCTAGTACTAACCTGTCAACTGGGTTACTCCATGAGATGGGGGTATTGCACTTTCTCCCATACAAAATTTCAAATGGGTTGTATCTTGTTGAAGCTTGGTAGTGATTGTTGTAAGCAAACTCTAGTAGGTGCAAGTAATATTCCCATTTACCTCATTGTTCCTTAACATACATTCTGAGCATATCTTCCAACAATTGAATCACCCTTTTAGCCTGTCGATCCGTCTGGGGATGAAAAGAGGTACTGAAATTTAAAGTAGTATTCAGGCCTTTAAATAAAGGCTTCCTGAAATTGCACGTAAACTTAGGATCTCCGTCTGAAATTATAATTTTCAGTATCCTATGTAAACGAAATATTTGTTTCATGAATATATCAGCAATATTAACATCCTTGTAGGTGGTCTTTATAGGTATAAAATGAGCTTCTTTACTAAGTTTATCAACGACTACCATTATTGAATCATTCAAATTCTGATTTCTAGGTAGACCTGCAATAAAATCAAGACTGATTATTTATCATTTCTAGTTAGGGATGGGTAATGGTTGTGGTAAACCCACTGGATGCTGGTGTTCAGTCTTAACTTGTTCACAAACAAAACACTTGGCAATGTATTCTGCCATTTTACTCTTCATGTTTGGCCAAAAATAATCCTTCTGTAACATGGTTATAGTCTTCTGATAACCAGGATGTCCTGAGTAAGGAGTCTTATCAATTTCATTTAAAATTAGTAGCTTAATTTTAGGTACATTAGGTATATACAACCATTTTTTATATAGTATTAATCCTTTTTCATTTAGACTATACCCTGTACTTAAACTTTCAATTAAATTTTATGCTACTTTTTCTTGTAATTTCTGATAATTTTCATCCAATTTTACTCCTTCCCCTAATTGTTGTTCTAAATCTGTTTTATAAGTGTTGAATGCTGCTATAAAATTCATCCTTGCATTTCTACTTAGAGCGTCAGCAACCTTATTTTATTTTCCCTTTATATGTTGGATCTTGAAATTGTACTCGCTAAGGAAATTTTATTAATTCTTGCACATGATCTAGGAACTAAGAATCAATCTCATGAAAGAATAATCAACAAATACTCATGAAATGGTGTTAATCAGAACCAGAATGGTTTCCTCTCTGTATATTCAATAAACAATGAATAGTTACAATAACAATGACAAGCAATAGCTTAACTCCATGAAGAATTCGAATACCTAAGGAGACAATTCGAATTCAGTGAGTGAGTCTAGCTTAACTGACACTCAACCATTGGTTCACACTCAGTTAACCACTTGACCAAAACCCTAATTGACTCACCAAACCCTAACTGAAGTCGGAGTGCAATAAATGATTGAATCTCAACTAAAGGAGATCAAACACATGTCATAGCAAGCCAACCATCAAGTGCTACTGCTCCATGACTTCAATGAACCGTGATGAGGCTAACTGAAGCTGAACTGATCATCAGAAGTTGGTGGAGGCGCCCTGTTGACTCCAGATCATTAAATAATAATAAATAATTGTTAAATAATATATTTAATGAGAGGAGGCACCTTAACTGACTGGTTGAACTGATTGTAACCACCAGTTAGCAATTAGGTGCATTAATATCACTCAAATCACCCCTAGAGTTCTCCAGTTAGCCTCCTTGACTGTAGGATAAGGATAAGTTAGCCTCCTTGACCGTAGGTAGGCGTGGGTGTGATGGAATGATGGCAATTAATGCTCCATTGATGTCAATTT
>LPNX010018721.1:0-12786 GCA_001517045.1 Pseudotsuga menziesii | reverse complement strand
TTCCAATTCCAATAGACACCTCATAGAGACCTCGTCTCTTCAGAGATGCAATCATCTTCAACTTCCATTCCGAATAGCTTGTGAATGGGGTGAGAAGAGAGATTGATCAGTCCATTCGAAGTTGTACCTATTAAGACCTACAAATCAAAAAAAAAGGGGCACCGTAAGGTTGGACAGCCTGCACATTCTAGGATTTCATCACACCCAGCATAGTCAATCAAGCAAGCTTGATCAACAAGTTCTTTACTTGGGATATTGAGTGGTAAGCCTTGGCTTCTGGTGCAGTGTTAGATTTTTGAGCTATTGCTCAAATTTCATGGAGAAATCTATCAAAAAGCTTGTTTTTGAGAGATAGATCTTCATCCCGTCAAATGCTCTAATACCATATTAATTCTTGCACATGATCTAGGAACTAAGAATCAATCTCATGAAAGAATAATCAACAAATACTCATGAAATGGTGTTAATCAGAACCAAAATGGTTTCCTCTCTATATATTCAATAAACAATGAATAGTTACATTAACAATGTCAAGAAATAGCTTAACTCCATGAAGAATTCAAATACCTAAGGAGACAATTCGAATTCAGTGAGTGAATCTAGTTTAACTGACACTCAGCCATTGGTCCACACTCAGTTAACCACTTGACCAAAACCCTAATTGACTAACCAAACCCTAACTAAAGTCAGAGTGCAATAAATGACTGAATCTCAAATGAAGGAGATCAAACACATGTCATAGCAAGCCAACCATCAAGTGCTAGTGCTCCATGACTTCAATGAACCCCGATGAGGTTAACTGAAGCTGAACTGACCATCAGAAGTTGGTGGAGGTGCCCTGTTGACTCCAGATCATTAAATAATATATTTAATGAGAGGAGGCACCTTAACTGACTGGTTGAACTAATTGTAACCACCAGTTAACAATTAGGTGCATTAATATCACTCAAATCACCCCCGGAGTGCTCCAATTAGCCTCCTTGACTGTAGGAGAAGGCTAAGCTAGCCGCCTTGACTGTAGGTAGGCGTGGGTGTGACTGGATGATGGAAATTAATGCTCCATTGATGTCAATTTATGTCAATTATACTTAGGATAGTGGTTTAACTAGGCCAATTTGACCAAAAACAGTGTGTATGGTGGTAAATGTCTCCAACAAATCTAGCCACCTAGCTTGCCTTGCATTTAAGTTAGGTTGATCCAACAAATATTTTAATCCTTTATTATCTATCATTAACATAAATTTTCTTCTGATTAAGTGATGCAGCCACATCTTCAAAGCATGTACGACGACTGCCAACTCTAAATCATAGGTTGCGTAGTTTTTCTCATGAATTTTAAGCTTCCTAGACTCATATGCAATTACATGTCCTTCTTGAATTAAAACTCCACCTAGACTGCCGTTGCATGTGTCATTGCATACTACAAAGTCTTTATTAGGATTAGCAATTCTTAATATTGGTGCAGTAGTTAGTAATGTTTTTAACTTTTTAAAACTTTCTTCACACTTTTTATTCCACTCAAATTTCTTCCCTTTATTTTGTAAAGAAGTTATGGGATTGGTGATTCTTGAGAATCCCTCAATGAATCTTTGATAGTAGCCTGTAATCCCCATGAATGATTGTACGTCAGTCACGTCCTTTGGAACTGGCCATTCTTCAATTGCTTTTATCTTTTCTGGATCCACTGAGATCCCTTCTTTAGTTACTACATGGTCCAAGTACTGTATTTTATCCTTAAATAAATCACACTTACTAAATTTAGCATAAAGCTGATGTTCTCTCAATTCTTCTAAAACAATTTTTATATTCTCCTCATGTTCTTCTTTAGAATTAGAATAAATTAGAATGTCGTCAATGAATACCATCATGAATTGATCAAATTACTTATGCAATACATTATTCATTAAGCACATGAGGACATTCAGAGCATTAGTAATCCCAAACGGCATAACAACAAACTCATAGTGACCATATCTCGTCCTAAAAGTTGTTTTAAAAATGTCTTCATCTTTGATTCGGACCTGGTGATAACCAGATCGTAAATAAATCTTTGAAAATACAATTTCTCTGTGCATCTGATCAAGCAGATTATCTATGCGTGGCAATGGGTATCTATTCTTAATGGTCATTTTATTTAGTTGATGGTAGTCAATGAAAAAGCGTAGATTATCATCCTTCTTTTTAACGAAAATAATAGGTGCTCCCCAAGGAGACATGCTAGGTCTTATATACTTCTTATCAATAAGTTCCTTTAACTATTATTTTAATTCATTTAGTTCCAATATATTCATTTGATAAGGGGCCTTTGAGGTGGGCACTACACCAGGTACCAACTCAATAGTGAATTTTATCTCCCTTTTCGGAGTCAGTCTCGTTCTTCTGGAAATACATCCAAATACCCCCTCAAGATTGGAATATCTTCCAGTTTTGGTTGATCTTCATTATAAGTATTTTCTTTGTTAATTATAGTTACAGCAAAGGCTTTACAACTCTTCTGAACAACTCTCTTTAATTGCAAAGCAGATATTTGTCTGATAATTGTTTTCCTAGGGATTCCTGTTACGGTTATTGTTTCTCCTTCATTATTTATGCGAGTAAATGTTTTATCAAAATAGTTTAGAACTACTCTGTGTTGTTCTAACCATTCCATACCAATTAACATGTCATAAGATCCTAAATGAAGTACATTAATCTTCACATAGGTTTCAAACTGATCCATACTTACAGTGCAATATTTTACAAAACCAATCACTTTTCTTTTTGCTCCAATAACTAGTTGAACTAACCATGACTTTGCAAAATTTTCTACTGATAACTTGCATTTTTCTACTAAATCAGACGAAATATAACTCAGGCTAGCCCCTGGGTCAATTAAGATAGAAATGAGTGTTTGATTCATCTTACCTTATACTTCCACCATGGAAGTTTGATAATCTTCTTGCCTATTTTCCAGTTCCGCGTTGATCCTGGGCATTGTCCTTGCTAAGTCACCAACAGTAATTTCCTCTTGCACCATATGTATGTTGTTGATAGTCTTCTTTCTGGTAGGGAAGACTGATGCATAATGAGGTCCATTACACTCCCAACACTTTACTGGTTCTTTATGTTTATTGTTCTTAATGTAATTGTTGTGATTATTAGCAAGTTCTTTATTTCTAGGGACATTAGGGTTTAACTGTGAATTACCTTTATTTCCTTGGAAATTATTATTAGGAAAATTATGTGTGTTATTGTTCCTAAAATTTCGTTTAGGTACGAAACCCTTCTTCTTCTATTGAAAATTAAATAGACCTCTTAGCCTTCCAATTTGACATGCTTTCCTTTTTGCGATTCTACTCATAGAAACAATTTGCCTTTCATATAGCCTCCTCTAGGGTTTTTGTATTATCGTATTCAAATCTGTCTTTATTGTGAAAAGGTAAACATCTTAGAAACTGTTGTGCCTTAGGATTCTAATCCACAATGTAAGGGATGTAACGTAGAAAACTTAAAAAATTACTATTTAATTCTTTCATGTTCATAGTTCTCAGCTTTAGTTCATAGAATTCCTTAGCTCACTCTTCATAGCACTATTCCGACAAAAACTTATTTTTAAAGTATTTCTTAAAGGTGAGTCCAGTTAATGTTCTTTTCCCTAATACCTTTTACTCATTTTAAATCCCGCCACCAATTATCTGCCTTCCTAGTTAAGTTGTAAATGGCCATCCTTGCTTTTAGCTGGTTAGAGTAATTATAAATTTGGAAATATTTCTTCATTCTAGATAGCCATGATTCAACTTATTTTCCTTTCTTAGTTTCACCATTGAATGTTGGTGGTTTTATCTTCTTAAATTCTCCTGAAATTTCTTCATAAGGCTTAAATTTTCTTTTTCTCGAATGGTAATTATCTTCACTGCTATCACTGGTGTACTGATGATTCTTCCTATGTGAATCACCATAAATTTCAGAGGACAAGCTACTTTCAAATTTAGACTATTTGGACTTTTTACTTTTGTGTTGGTAGGACATATCTTCAGATCCTATCTGTTTATCTTTTTCTTCACTCTGAAATTTTTCCATCAGTATCTGGTTCAACTCCTCTTGAGCTCTCAGAATTCTTTCATTTTATTTTTTAACTGTTTCCATCTCAGTTCTTAATTCTTTAACTATTTGTAATAATTATGAAGAATTGTTAGTTATTTCTTCCTGAACTAGTTCTCTTTCAGAATTACTTTGTTCATTAAACGACAAATCCTTATCTGCATATTCCTCGAGACTTTCCATACCTGCAATTCTAACTCAAAAAATATTTCTAAGTATTAACATTTCAAAGGAAAAATAATAATTAGTATGCATGCACTTAATTCACTATTTGTCTATGCAAGTTGAGCCGCATTCAGGCCTAGTGTCTGAACATGTGCTCTGATACCACATGTAATACTCCAAAATTTCATAAAGATTTAAAATTTTTCCTATGACATGTTTACAATCGTCACTTCCGAGGGACATTTAACTGTTAACAGTTAACATAATAATATTTAAACTAGAACTAATTCCTTTATTAAATTCTAGAGCTGCATACTTAAATATTTTCTTTCATAAATCATCATTAAAGATTCGATTTAGCAGGTGATGCTTTGGAATAACATGAACTGAAACATTTGTTTGTTTACTATGTGCTAAAGTTTGTTTTACTATTTGTAAACATGAAGGAACTTCAGTTAAAGTCCGAGGATTACTTAGATTTTTAGCTAATGCAATGAGATGATGCTTCTTGTACAGGTCATTTTTACAGGTAATACGTTTTTATAATCTAGTTTCAAGATCGAGAGTAATTATCTCAACTAGCATAATTAAATGCTAATATATTTGTTTAAATTTTATAGCTTGGGAAAAAGAAGGTATCGTAAAGTTTGTGTTCTTACTTGTTTGTCTATTTTCTCACAAGCGTAAATACTTGGGGTTAATTCACAACATAGGAAATAGATGTTTTTCTATTTAGTTATGACTATAACTAGGAAATTATATTTTATCCAAATATTGTCACATAATGTCCTACATACAACTAGATTTTGCATAATGTTTGCAGACTAAAACTTGCATTACAATATTATTTATTACTTCTTTTTGATGTTAGATTAAACAAACCCTATATGCATTTAACATAATGGTAACTTTTGCCACTAGATCTTACCTTAATAATGTTGCTTGTCATTAAGGCAATTTAGGAGTACATGTATCAATGTAAAATCCTCAACAATTGGTTCATAACTTGATTGTAAAAGAAATGTCTATTATCCATGACCCTTCCAGCTATGTGCATAATAAGTTCTATTAAAGCATAGGTAAAGGAAAAATGTAAATGCAATGACTCCATGATAATATTATAAGTGATGTAATATTACTTGGTTTATGGGTGGAAGTCATTACCTAGAGAATTATTTTTAAAACCCAAACCTTGCACTTATTACTACTCTTTTACATGGTTTTAATTTTATAGTTAATAAATCATATTTAATCAAGATTAAGACAATGTTAATTTTTTTTTTAATTTATGCTATGTATATTATGTAACAAGAACTCTATTTTCCTGGATGTGGGTGATAATCCCAATGACACCTATCTGGCTACCTCCGGTGACACTCGGCCGGTTCTCCAGCCACCGACTCAGGTAGCCCACTCCGATCTTTCTCGCCCGATTGCAGGAGATAACCCTGACAACACCTATCAGGCAAACTCTGACGACACTCGGCCTACTCTCCAGCCACTGACTCAAGCACTTGTGGTGATGAACTCTTACCACCCGGCTCAGGATTGCCATCAACCTTCGCAGAATTCTCTGGGTTCGGGAGCAATTTCCCTGGTCACTTCGGAGTATTCGATCTGGGCTGGTGAAGGGACGTCATCCTAGGCTCATTCATGGCCTATATGCGAGGTTTAATGGTGATAGGTATGTGTACTGATAGGAGGTTAATACAGCTTCAGCTCAAGTTTTATGTTATGGAGGATAGAAGAGTTTGGCTCGCAGTTGGGTGGGAAGTTTATAGACTTGTTGCTGCTACTATGTGTTCCAGAGCCCGCGTCGGATATTTTGCTCCTCTACATATTGGATTTAGGCTCAAATATGCAAGCATGCCTCACCAGCGAGGTACCCCTAGGCATTCTAATTTAGGTAGGGCCAAGACCCGGAGGGGTTGCAGTGCACCTATTTCAACGAACTATGAACTGCATATTTATGCGCGAGTTTGGGTTTTGGTGGAAGCTTGGGAGAATAAGGTGCTCAACCGTAAGCTATCGACAGGCGAGGAAGGTGGTCAAATTAATCATTACTGGATGCTGAAGAACATGCTCTGCAATTTAGCAGATAAAATACTTAGTAATTGGGCAGAAGCATGGATTGCGGTTCACTCCATGAAGACTAAAATTGCTAAGATAGATGCGTAAATTATAGCCATGGACAAATCCTTTTCTTGGAAAGGAATGGCAATAATTTCAAGTTTTAAAGTCCACAACTCGAGGGGTGGTGCTCAGGGTGGTAGTGCTAGTGGAAGCGAAACGGGTGGCTGTGCCATAACCAGTCTAGGTGGCAGTGGTAGTGCAATAGGATGCTCTACCAAAATGCCACATGCCAAGCTGTTCCTGGTTCCATCTACTGTAGAACCTCTTTTCAAAAGACTGAAGGACTCATTGACCCCGCAAATGGAGCATCCACCACCTTCTCTAACTCCGACACCAACTCCTACCACTAATTCGCCTACTGTGTCATAGGAGGAACGATGGGCGTGCCCCATCACTGAAGAATTTCCCTTGGCTTAATGTTCACTCTGAACAGGTTTTATTTGGTTATGTCGCTAGCAGGATTTATGGTTATAGTTTACATTCTTTTAGTTTATTACTATAAGTCTTTTCTACAGTTTGGCTCTGCTTATATGCAAGAGTATAATTTGTCTTTTATGGTTCTTTGTAACCCCATATCTTTGTTTATCAGTCACGAACATTACTAGCATGAATCTGGTTAGAAGGTTGACTTATTTTTTGAGAGGCTCTGAAGGAGGTTCTGCCTCTTTCAACCTCAAACAATCATGAGTTTTGGATGTAATTTTTTGCCCCTGTAATATAATATACTATGCAGTTTACAACAAAAAAAAGAACTCTATTTAGTTTTCGAAATAGATTATAACAAAGGTTTAATGAACTTCTTGTTTACATGCTACACCAAAAGGGGTCTTCGAAACTATAGATTAAAACCCACAATTAAAAAATTGTTTGATCTTCCACATGGTCGACTATGATAGGCTAGGATTTTTACTTTTTGGGACCTCACTATAAACATTCCCAAAACCCTAATTTTTCACATTTTTCCTACCTTTCACTGCTGTGGTGAGTGCCACCAGCTTATGACCTTATGTCCATTGATGCCCTTGCTTAACTATGGGTAAATCAGTCTCCATTGCCATGGTTTTACTAATATGTGTACAGCCATTATCTACCATTACAAAACTCTGTGAGATATTCCCTTAGTCCATTGTTTCACTATGAGCTCTTCCTGAAACCGAGTGGGGTTTGGTCCCATCGTGGATTCTACTTTTTTCCTCCAACAACTCATTAGGGTTTTCCTTGACAGTAGCTCTCCTCGTTGCTTGAGCATACCCTTTCTTATGGCTAGGGTTCTGTTCATGTCACCATCTACGCGGCCGAGGTCAAACTCTCCAGGTATATATATTCTTTAAGTTTAAGACCTTCTGCACTGTTTCAAATATTTACTGTCTTTGTTGTTTGAATTTAAGAATAAGCTTAACACCCAAATGGTTTAACTTGAGTAGGATTTTGGATTGGCTGTTGTGTGCTGGTAGCCACCTAAAAAAAACTCCATGCAAGGACTCCACAATTCATGTTCAACCTGGTAAGCCTCGGTCTCATACCTGAGGTTCCTCTTCTAATGGGTGTAAGGGGTTTTGGTTGATATTGTTCGCTTGGATTGATTTCTACTTAGCCATGGCTACGATGTACTCGATTTTTTGGGGAATCCGTATGGCTGTGACTTGTTTTTCTTTTTACTTACAGCTATTTTTGGAATAATGTGTATTTTATCTGCAAAAATATTGTAAGGGCCAAAGGCCATGACTCGATTTATCCACAGTGTTTTATTTTTGGGCAGGCTTGAAGCCGTGACCTTTTGTGGAATTTTAATTATGTTTAGATAGGGTTTAGAATCCATTTACATTTTGATTAAGCTCTAAATTTCACTATCTTATATGTCATATAACGGTAATATACTGTGGTTTTAAAGAAATCGATGGCAGGCTGTGAGGTTTTTCTGTGTTGGATAAATTTCAATTTTGTTTAAATTTTAGAATAATAGAAATTTATTTATTGTTACAATACTTGTGTTCGATGAAAGAATGGATTAAGAATTTAGGAGGGATTTTATGACTGTTTAAGTCCAAAATTTTTTATTTTAATAGAAAGAGGAAAAAATTCAGAATGTTGGTTTTAAAATGGAGTTCCAAGTTTTTCTATGTGAGTAAAAATAATTATTTCAGGAAATAATAAAAAGAAGGGTTGATTAGTACAACCTGATTTTTTACGATGTACTTGGATTGGAAAATTTTAAAGGTCTTTACTTAATTAGTCCTAGTTTATATTTGACAAATAGTTTTAATATTGTTTCTGTGAAAATTTTATTTAATTATGTGTATTTATAAAATAGATAATTTGTATTTGTATAAATGAAGCAGTTTTTTTGCTTGAGATTATGGTTAAAATTGTATTAACCTACTCTGGAAAAGAGAAGGAAAAGAAGGTCATATTTTCCAATTTCTCTAATTAGGGTTTTGTAAAGTTTTATTTATTTTTAAATCTTTACAGAGTTAATATATAACTGTAATGTATTTAAATTTTGATTCTCACTTACATTAGTAATAAAATTACCTAAGTGGTTACTATACCTCTTTTTACTATTTTTAAGTTATTCCTACTTGTTTATTTTTCTATTCTTATAATGTTTAATAACTATGTATACTTATAATAATTAGGCTTATAGCTAGTAATTTATTTAATGTGTAAATAGGAGCACAAACTGTGTATATTTTTTCTTTAGATTTTTATTGGAAATAGTTCATGTCTAGCTTCTTTAACAGGTGCATTCTAATTAAGGAACTCCTGAACATTCTTACAAAGAATATGTAAAAAGTAAATAAACCTAATCCTTCATTCTTCATTTGATTTATCCATCAAAATCTAATCTAACCTACTGTACTAGAAGACTACCTTCTTGAAGGTGTGGAAAAATATAGTTAGGTTTTTTATCCATCAATAAAATTTGAAATTACTCTAATCATTTATCCTAAACCATATCCAATCCAGAATTTGTCTATCCTTTCACAGTAAAATATTTCCTTCAATAATTCTAATAACAGATGAACGGAAGCATAACATATTATTTCCTAAATTAATTCCTTCTTGATCCTAAGTATGCATAGGGAAATTAGAAAGAACATGTAGAACCTGGAAATGTAGTAGAAGAGACAACAACTTAAGGATCATATTCCTCCCAACCAACTCCTAGAGATTGTTGAACTGCAAATCTCAGTACCCCCGAGCCTGTCTACTGGTCCACCTGGTTGAAAGCACTAGGTGAGAGAATTGGTTTAGCAACCTCTCCAACTCTACTGAGTATTCAGTAGTAATCTATTATGCTTGTAGAAGTATGAACTCATCTTAAATCAGCTACACTAATTCAGAACTTCAGCACTTTTCACTAAAAGAAAACTTCTACTAGTCCCCTCCATTGAATTTTCTTATGCACTAAATTCATTCAGAATTTTCACAAGTAAAGAATTAGCAGCCTCAATTGAATTCAATGGGAATTTTTATTAGCATGCCTAGGTCTTTTGGGTCAATTTTCACTGAATGAGCCACATGCTATTGTTCCACTTTATTGGGGAACATCACCACAAAAATAGGGAATTTGCCTCCTGCAACAGCTAGAATTAGTTTGAGGATGCTGCCAAGTGTCAATCTACTCTCAACCCAGACTGTTCCACCAAGTGACCAGTAAAACACTCATTTAACAGCCTCCTTAAGCTGTTGCCTCATCTTTCATTTATTAATTAAGAATATATTCAGCAATTACATGCAATTATCCTTAACCCCACTTGGTCATTAATTACAAACTTGATAATAAAATTATACATAATGTCTCCTAAAACATAAAATGTTTTTACAAATTTGGGGTATATGACATACATGTTGCCTTAAATATAACATCGTCCTTGGTGTTATTTATTATTCATCCTCAGAAATTCCTTGGAACAGAATTGGATATGCGGCCCGCATATAACTCTCCAACTCCCAAGTGGCTTCTTCTGGACTAAGGTACTTCCATTGCACCTTCACCTAACCTATGGTGCGATTCTGAAGCAAGATCTCCCTCCTTTCAAGGATACAATTTGGTTCCACTAGAAAATCTTCTTTGGGTTCCACCTGTACATCATTCCAATTTATAACATGAGTAGCATCATGTACATATTTTTTTAATACAAAGATATGAAAAACATTATGAACCTTCAAATTTAGCGGTAAATCCAGTTGATATGCCACCTGTCCCATTCTAGACAGTATCTCAAAAGGCCCACAATATTGAGGTGCTAAATTAGCACAACTTCCTAATTTCAAAGAACTCTGTTTAGGCCTTACCTTTATTAAAACATGTTCACCCACCTGGAACTCTTTTTGAGTTCGTTTAAGATCTGCTTTACTTTTTTGTCTATCGTGTGCAAATTTTAAGTTACCTTGCACCTGTTTTACAATTAAATCCATCTCCTTTAGTAGTTCAGGTCCTAGTACTAACATGTCAACTGGTTTACTTCATGAGATGGGGGTATTGCACTTTCTACCATACAAAATTTCAAATGGTTTGTATCTTACTCAAGCTTGGTAGTGATTGTCAGAAGCAAACTCTACCAGGTGTAAGTAATCTTCCCATTTACGTGGTTGTTACTTAAGATACATTCTGAGCATATCTTCCAACACTTGATTCACCCTTTCATTCTGTCCATCTGTCTGGGGATGAAAAGGGGTACTAAAATTTAAAGTAGTATTCAGGCCTTTAAATAAAGACTTTGAGAAATTGCCCGTAAACTTAGGGTCTCTGTCTAAAATTATAACTTTCGGTATCCCACGTAAATGAAATATATGTTTCATGAAAAATATCAGCAATATCAGCAGCCTTGTAGGTGGTATTTATAGGTATAAAATGAGTTTCTTTACTAAGTTTATCAACAGCTACCATTATTGAAACATTCAAATTCTGATTTCTAAGTAGACCTATAATAAAATCAAGACTGATTATTCCCATTTCTAGCTAGGGATGGGTAATGGATGTAGTAAACCGGCTGGATGCTAGTGTTAAGTCTTAACGTGTTGACATTCAAAACACTTAGCAATATATTCTGCCAGTTCATTCTTCATGTTTTCCCAAAAATAATCCTTCTGTAACATGGTTATAGTCTTTTAATAACCAGGATGTCCTGAGTAAGGAATCTTATGAATTTCATTTAAAATCAATAGCTTAATTTTAGGTACATTAGGTACATACAACTTGTTTTTATATAGTATTAATCCTTTTTGGTTTAGACTATACCCTATACTTAAACTTTCAGTTAAATTTTTTGCAACTTTTTCTTGTAATTTCTTATAATTTTCATCCAATTTTACTCCTTCCCCTAATTGTTCTTCTAAATCTACTTTATAAGTGTTAACTGTTGCTATAAAATTCATCCTTCCGTTTGTACTTAGAATGTCAGCAACCTTATTTTATTTTCCCTTAATATGTTGGATCTCGAAATTGTACTCGCTAAGGAAAGATAGCCACCTAGCTTGCTTGCGTTTAAGTTGGGTTGATCCAACAAATATTTTAATCCTTTATTATCTATCATTAACATAAATTTTCTTTTGATTAAGTGATGGCGCCAATCTTCAAAGCATGTATGACAGATGCCAACTCTAAATCGAAGGTTGCATAGTTTTTCTCATGAATTTTAAGCTTCCTAGACTCATATGCAATTACGTGTCCTTCTTGAGTTAAAAATCCACCTAGACCATCCACTAGTACAAAATGAGGAATTAGCTACTAGGTGACTAAAAATTCTAGTCACCACAGGTTTTCCAAGTGATTTACTACTAAATATGAGCAATTTTGATTGACTCAACTATAAACGACTAAAATTAACGACTAATTTAGTCACCAATTAACAAATATGACTAGATAATAAGTGACAGAGTTAAAAATGACTAAAATAAATGACTAATTTAGTCACGACATAAAAAATGACTAGCTAGAAGAATATGAATTAGTCATTTATGTTAGTCATTTTTAATTGTGTCATGGAAAATTGCAAATTTGGCAATGAAGTGTAATTTTTGTAAGTTGTCTACCTTCTATTAGTAATATTAGTGCCATGCACCTCGATCTTCATAGATCCAACAAAGCAATTGCATGAACTTTTAGCCTTATTGGGGCTTTTATGGTTCGCAAAAAAAAAAAAATCTCTAGCTTTCTATTTTTGGCGAATCAAAGGTCATGATAATTGATTGGGCCAGAGGTCTTAACAAGTTGCAGTCACTGAGTTATATATGATTGTTGGTTGAAAAGGATTGGGCTCCTGAAGAATTGTTTTCTTTCTTTATCCTTCAGGCATGTACTTGTACAGGGAGTTCAATTCTGACGCGGACCTACTGTGTTGAATACTTAGGCTAAGAGGACTAGATTTACAAGTAATTTGTCTGAATCTAAGAAGATGCTTG
>LPNX010018709.1:280938-294430 GCA_001517045.1 Pseudotsuga menziesii | reverse complement strand
CTCCTAATGTTATTGAATCTTTGTCTTATGATGTTCCCTGCTAACTAAATCTTAAACAAAGGAATTATAATATACTTTATTGATAATACCTAAATTGTGGAAATTTTTCCCATTTGCCACACCTAATTTTGCAAAAGTGTTTCTGGGTCCCAGCAGGATTGAAAAGAGAACAGTTGACTGTAAACGATAGTGTTTTTATTTAGGTATTTCATCTTTTTTGTGAAGCACTCAGCCTAAATTAATCCCTAAATTGATATACTTGGATTCTGAGATCTACATAGAATGCTGATAACCTGTGCTCAATGGACCCTCTACTCCGTGCAAATATTGCAACTTGATATTTCCATAGTCTGTTCTCTTTATCGTAGGTTCTCTTTATCATAGTCTGTTTTTAGTAACATGTTGAATTGAAACAAATTTTCTTCTGAATCTATACTCTCGTTTTTGTGGATTTTTTTTTGGCATGCAGTCAAAATGCAATCCAACTTGAAGAAAAGGAGAGAAGTGAGAAGGAGAGGTTACATCAAATTATGGATGAGGCAGAATCATTTAGGGAGGAATTCTACAGTAAGAGGAAGATCCACTGTGAGACAAACAAAAACAACAACAGAGAAAAAGAAAAGGTGATCTACATGTATATTCTGCGTAAATCTATCTTGTTTTATATATTTTTGTATCTGTTGCGATGTGATGATGAACAAAGAAGATTCTTCTTTAAGTTAAGTTTTAACTTCTATTTTGGCTGTAGATAGTCATGGGATATGATTGTCAAATCTTTTGCATAAATTTGATACACAATTTCTGTTTTCATTAGTATGGTCATATTGATCAGGTGATCTTTCTTTGCATTGTAGTAATTCTAAGATGCTTGATTTGCACATTTAACTTTGGATTTCTGTATGTGAAGCCACACATTTCCTACAATTGCTATCTTCAGTCATCTAATTGCTGTCTGTAGGCAATGATCACAGTCAATGATTTTATGGAAGCCACAATATGTTATTTATATAGTTCATTCATTTTTCCAAGGAAAACATTGTTAGATTCCCCCCCACTTACCTGGACTATCGGGATGGAGGGAAGCTCAAATGCCAGCCACAATAGCGTCCCCGTTGGCAGCATGCCTTGGTTGGATGCATTGCTTGATTGAGCTAACCCTTGTGGCTTTTATATTTTGTTTTTTGTTGAGGTTCAGTGAGTCATTGCAAGCTCTGGGCTAGGTTAGCCTTGATGACTTGTTTCAAAAGGGACTTGACAAGACTATTGAAGAGTTGGAAGTCATTGTCAAATCTCTCACACTGCTATTATGTGGTGCCTGATGATCCATTGTTGGTGATTGGTTCCTTAGATCATTGTTGAGGTAGATTTTGGTGGCCATCTATTGCATCTTCAAAAATAATTTGACTCTTTTCATATTTTCATGTGAATTCTTATCCAAGGCAAACTAGATATCTGTATCTAGTATTTTATAAATATTATGTTTAGTTCCTTAAGACTTAGTCACAAAGGTGACTAGTACAATGAGGTCCCATACTTCCTTTAATATGATGAGAACTTTTTAACTGCCTTGCTTTCTAGAAAGGCTTTTCAAGATGCTCCTTAATGGTATAAAATTAGATATCTGGTCATATATGATGTAACCTAACTATACAGTATATGATACCTAATTTGCTTGGGTTAAGGGTTGAAGTTGGCATACCAGACTTACATGTTTGACTTGCTCCCAAGCAAAATAAGCAAAACTGATTCAAGGTGAGTCAAATTTGTGTTGACTGTGTTAGACTTGGGTCAAACTCAGTCAACCCGAGTTCACTTGCCAAATGCCTATATATTCCTAGAAGCTGTGGCAAATGAATCATTTTTATTTTTAGTATTTGTCAAGTGTTTCCTGAGTTGAGTCAAACTCTTGAGTCTTCTTCCTTGTTGAGATTTTTTGCAAACAGTGTCTGGTAACATTGGTCTAAATGATTAAATCCCAAGCTAGTATAACCAAAGTAAATTTAATGAACCTATTATGGCACCATCAACCCTCGTGTATTCTGTGTATCCACTTGCCACATAGGATGAGGTCACCACTAAACAATTAGTTTAACTTCCGTTTGAGTGGACCTTTATTCCAATACCAAAACTCATACCATAATAGGTCAATTCCACTGGAAATGGGATTTGAAATTAAATGGCTTAGAGGTAGTTCTTCATATCTTTACAAATGAGTGGATGCATAGATTTTGCTTATTGAAAGTTGAATTTAGGAACATTCATATTTCACATTGAGAGAATATATTGTCATTCTGCTGACAAAATAGAGTAGCTTATCTCATTTTTGCTTGACAAAGTATGTTAATGGGATATCGCTTGCAATATACTTTCTTTAGGTTGTAACATACCATTAGTGGGTAGATCATATAGAATTAACTGTTTAAAGCACAATAATTTCCTTAAATGATTATTGCTCATCTAGTGTAGTTCTCTTCATTTAAACTAGCTGTTATTTATAGCAATTTTTGTTATAACCTTCATAGTGCTATATAGGTTTGGAATGTACAATTAGTTCAGCAATCTCCTCCTAGAACAAGTTCTTAAAGGGTCTTAGTAAACAGGAATTTGTGATCGACATATTTGACGATGTTAATACTTTTTCTCAATAAAGTAGGATTGCCTATACCATTTGATAGGCCTCTCCACTGAAGCCACTGTTCCAAACCATTCAATATTCATGCACTTGGGAAGCTTCCCTATTCTGCCACACTTCCAAAATATGACAAACAACAGAATAGAGATCAGACCAATTTAAACCCAGATCTTGAAGAACTTTGTGTTCTACAATACCCCAGTTATGAACCCCACTAACGTCAATCAGTTGCTGAAAGAGATCATCCATTCCATGCTCTTTTGTGACTCTCTCATTCAAATTTATAACACTTTGTACCACATGCTATACCCATGATTCTAAATATCCTGTTCCTGTGGGAAGCTGAAAAGTTCCTCCTTGTGTAATCTGTATTAGCTTATTTCTTATATTGAACATCAACCAGTATGGGAAGGTTGTAGATTGGAGAATCATGTGCAGAAGAATCAACATCAGTCTTGAAATTAGCAAAGACCAGCAAACCAATTGTGTGCTGTTAAGTTCCACTGGAGGACAACTTACATTGCTGAGGGTAGAAAAAATATTCTCTGCCATTTTGAATTTTTCAAATGCATTTGAAGAATGAAAAGCCATGAGAAGAACTTCCAAATGAAATAGACCCACAGGAATGCCTTCTTTAGACCCACAACAATGCATCAAGAATGTGATCACAAAGTTCTCTTGATTTTGAATCAGATGAAGGTGACACCAGAGCATTGATGAAAGCAATAGCTGAATCTCTTACTGAATTAGAGACTCCTATTGGCAAATTACCTACAGCTGATTGAGTAGTATATCCTAGCAGCATTTTTTCCAGCCATGAAGCCAAAGAAGATGAATCCATCAATAAGAAATTTTCTTGCAAGGTGTGTTTCAAGTTAATATAACTCGGATCACCTGTTAAAAGATTAACAAACAACTGTAGCACCTTTGTATTCACTGACTCATTATGGCATCCATCCAAAGCATGAATTAAAGGCAAAAAGTTACCATTGCCTCCAAGAAATTCCTGGAACTTGTTGGATTGGTTCAACATCAATGAGTCCTTAGTGTTACCCAAATAAAACTTAAGCAAAATGACTTTACTAGGATCCGTTCTCAGGCATTCCACCATATCAGTTGCACTTGTAAGTAGATGCACTTTAATAGATAAGTTAACCTCCTTGCTTGAGTTCATTTCTTTTACCAGGCTTTCCATGTTCTTCAGCAAAAATAGATCACTATACATACATCTCTCTTCTATAGAGGGAATTAAATTATTGAACAGGATTCTACATTTATCATGTATACCCTCAAATAGCCTGTCAAACTTTATGGTCATTATGACCTCAAGCAAACTATTGAAAACTTCTGCATCAACCTCAATTCCCCCTAATGCATCTCTTGCTCTAAAAAATTGTTCAATTGTATACAAAAATCCCTCAACAGAGAGGGTAGAAGAGACCACGGCTGCACTCCCTGGATGAACATGTGATGGGAAACCATGCAACGAGGAGCTCAAAAAAAGTTTGTTCAGGTTCCTTGTGTTTTCTTTGCTCACAATTCCTCTAAACTTTGTCAGAGTTCCAAGTACAGACTCTATAAGCTTAAAGCTAGCTCCTAGCTTCCCCAACAGCTCTTCCTGCTTTGACTTGTCATAACCTGCTTGAAGCAGCAAATTTAGTGAAAACAGTGCATCATCTTCGCATTCTTTTCCATCAAGAATAGAAGGCACAGCTTTTCGCAGTTCCCCGACATGCATGCTCAAAAGGGATGTCAATATTTTCAGCAAAACGCTTGATTGCCCATCCTTCAATACACAAAAAACTAACTGCTCACAAAGTGTGAGTAATGAAGTATCTTTAGATGTCTGCTCTATCCAAAATGTGTCTTGCTCTAGTCAGCTGAACTTTTGAACTGAAATTGAGCTTACAACTGGCCAGGCCAATCAGATGTTGAGGATGTGGGAACCCAAACTCTATCAATATGGAATGGTCCAATGATATGGTTCATCTCTATATGTACTTGCTTTGCCATGATTACTTATTCCACAGACCAAGGATTTGGTTGAAGCTATTGTTCCTGACCTTGGAAGGATCACCCCTTATCCCATTCAGTTTTGTTGTTGTAATCATATTTTTGAGTGGAATTGTGCTGAAACTGAAAAGTTACTAATCTGTTTTCCCTTTTTATTAGTATTCTTTCAATTCATTTCAGTTGAACTTGAACAGTGGATCATATCCCTTATTACCCTGACCCATGATATTTGGATCCTTTTACTCTAAAAGCCTGATAGCTTGCTCTACTACTTGAGCTACAGGTAGCAGGCCTTTCATCCTACTTGAGTCCTTTAACAGAAGGAAGAGCACTAGTACAGGGCTAATGTGGCACACATTCCAAATTTGTTGGAAACAAGTTGTGAATGTGCTTTTCACATTTGTGGAGTTCAATATCAAATTTCAATGACTTATAATAAGGGTACACGCATTAAGGTCTTGCATAGATATAGCTCCAGGCATGTATGATGGACACTTAGATTCCATGCATTTTATAGTTTGGTCTCAGTTTTATGGAGCTAAAACCTCTATAGATTGTTATTGAAAGCAGGATCCTTAGGGAAACAGGCATGCAAGAATTTCATGATACATTTTTAGTCGTACAGGGAGATCATAATAGGTGAATTTGTAACTATGGTGAATACCCCATAGATACAAAAATATACATTTGTAACTATGCGACACGATATATGTAACTATGGTGAATACCCCATGTAGTTTGGTATCTTCCAGTGAATTTGTATGTTCTGAAAAGAAAACTCCAAGTTATGCAAAATCTTGAGTACGTGATAACTTGGATGACTACTTAAACATGAATGATATCTGAAAATAAATATTGGGTAGGGGTGAAAATCTGAGCTTGTTGCATCTTTGCAACTTGAAGAGATGCAAGGAATCTACATTAAAAAATAAATTTCCAGCAATGTGATGGCAATAAGCAAGATGCAGATCAATGAACACCCAGGTTCTCATAGGAGTTTGAGAATAATAAATCTATAAACATGATAATTAACACAATATTTTATGTCTAGTATAAAAGGTTCTTATTATCAGAAGTTGTCCTTTAAGTGAACTAAAACTCATCTACTAACTATTATTAATTAATAAGCAGTATTGAGAATTTGACACCCTGGTTGTACTTATCCGTTGTTGAGAAACATCCGACTTGACCTTCAATTGACTCAAGCAAGCCACAATCCACAGAACTGAGCAGCTTCACTTGAAGCAATCCTCACACCTCTTCTGATTTAGCTATAAGTAGTAGTCACTTTTGATTCTAATCTTTATCTTCTCTAATCTGGTTGTTCTCTCTGCATCAATGCTTGCTTGGCAGATAGGAGTGCAGGACAAAGAGTATTTTAGATGAGGGCAAAGATATGTGAAAATTAAACTTTAGATGGTAGAGATGCAAGGAATCTAAATTAAAAAAAACAAAATTTCCAGCAGTGCGATACCAATAATCAAGATGCAGATAAGGGAGCACCCAGGCTGTCATAGGATTTTGAGAATAATAAATCTATAAACATGATAATTAACACAATATTTTATGTCTAGTATAAAAAATTCTCATTATCAGAAGTTGTCCTTCAAGTGAATTAAAACTCCTCTACTAACTATTAATAAGCAGTACTAAGAATTTGACACTCTGATTGGACCAATCTGCTTTTGAGAAACTCCCCACTTGACCTTCAATTGACTCAAGCAAGTCACAATCTAGACTTGAAGCAATCCTCACACCTCTTCTGAGTTTGCTACAAGTAGTGGTCGCTTTTGATTCTCATTTTATCTTCTCAAATATGGTTGATGCTTTGTGTATCAATGCTTGCATGGCAGATATGAGTGCAGGCAAATCGTATTTTAGACGAGGGCAAAAATTTTCGCAAATTTAGTTTTAGATGGTAGAAGGATGTTAAACAGCAGTGGAAATTTGAATTTCAGTTGTTTTCTATTTTAATTCTAATTTGATTTAGATGCATACAATTATCAGAGTGCTTGGAATTTTAGGAATCATTTTATGGGACCTTTGGCTTTTGTGATGCAAATGGAAAATAATTGAGGTTTAACTTGAGCTTTTTTGTTACAGGAAATTCCTCTTTTTAAGGCCAATGTAGAAGCCTATATGGATTACTAGCCATGGCTTATGGCTGTTTTCATCCTAGTTTTTATCAGTTCAGGGTAAGTTTATCCAAAAATTGCTACAAATTATAAAAGTGAGTTTCCTACAATATATAAGCTTCCATGTTATTTTGGATGTGGTATATTTTTAATTGCCCTTGTGCTTTCTTCTTGTCTAGATGGCTATTCATGTGTGCATTTCACAATTTATCTTTTAAATGGCACAGCCTCTCTACATGACCATCAGCTGCGACCACCTTCCTTTTCCAGATTTTAATCTTCATTTCATTATAAACACATTGAAGTGGTTCCGAGGTAAAAATTTTCTAATTCCCGACACATTTGTTTCATTCATTAGTAATGTTTCTTATTCTGAGTTATACTCCTTAAAGGTACTCATTAAAATGATGTTTATAATTGATCACACATAAACAGAAGTCAGCTCTTTTTGTTTTTTAATTGCATTACTCATATTTGGAGGCCTTTGCATGAACTATGCTAGCTTCTTTGGTTGGTCCCATGGCCTTGATCAGTCACAATGTGTGACATTGGTAATAACAACCACCTGTCACATGGCAGATGTGCATTGCATCTTGCTTGAGGATGGTCTTTAACATTTAGGCCGCCAAGTTATGTTTTTATAGGTTTCGATTCTGGCATGGACATTTATCTGCCACTCTTGTATGTGCTCTTGAGATTTAGAGAGAGTTTAGAGTTCATCATGTTATTCAATTTTTATGGTTCAGTAAATATTTTGCAGGATCTGAAGAGAAGGCGCAGGTCTGTGCATCAGTGATTAAATCATGACTTGACAAAATCTGAATGCAGCTTCTGGTTCTATTGGTGCTCAACTGGATTGGAGAAGCATGAATTTGACAAATGAACCTAGTGGTAGTTTTAAGTTTTGCAGGTTTGGTTTTGTAGTTCTGTTCAAGTCTGACATCCTTGAGTTGCAACTGATGATACAGCTGTAAAACTTGAAACGTCAGGACTCGGAGCGTGCTTAGCATTTCAAACAGATGTCGTATAAGTTGGCAGGCTGATTTTATGGTCATTGAACCATATGTGCAAAATTGTTATGGTCATTTAGGAAGAGATGTTTTTCACTTAACCTACACGTTATAAATATTAATTTAATATTATGCCTTTCTAGGATCTTTTAAAACTTTTTTGAGTGAAAGGGTAATGGAATGCCTTTTCAAAGAAGCTTGGGCCGGAAATGTATGAACATTTAGTAAAATATTTACTTGTTACTACCTTTTATTATCTCATGAGCTCTATTATTATTTTTTAATTAAGAATGTCTTGTTATTCTTTAATATATTTTCATTCTTCAAGCTTTAGATGTTTTTGCAATGTCGTTTTTTGTCCCCTATGGCATATAGACTTATCTAGCATGATTGAAATAAGCACACGTCTAGAACCCATTTTATCTATACTTTTTTAACTCATTGTTTAATAATCTAGAATTTGTTATCTCTGCTTTACATGAGTCTATGAAGTGTCTGCATGCTGGCATGGATTTTAATGGCAATACGGATATATCTTCTATGAATAGCTTTATGCATGAATTCAGCATTTCTAAGAGTGGTAATGTTCTCAGTAGTTAATTGGACAGCCATGAGGGCGACAGGGGATGAAATTGTCAAAACATACTGGAAAAGAAACCGTAAAAAGAAGACAGGCTAGCTCACAATTATAAATAACGAGATCGCACATTTTTTTACTATCCTTTTAGCTTTGGCTTTCACGTTTACTTTTTCGAGAGACATTTTTAGTCGTATAAGGAGATCAGAACAGGATGGCATCATTGCAGGTGGAGAACTGATTTGAAGATTATCAGATTATGTGAGGTTATTTTAAAAAAAAAAATCAATAGCCGTCGGTTAAGCGACGGTTTGTAGTGAATTTAAAAAAAAAAAAAATTCAATATCTGTCGGTTAAGCGACGGTTTGTAGGGAAATTTAAAAAAAAAATCCAATACCGTCGCTTAAGCAACTGTTTTCCTTGGTTAAGCGACGGCTTGTAAGTGTAGTTTTAAAAAAAAAAATTTCTCCACCGTCGCTTAACCGACGCTTTACATTTAATTGACGGTAAACTGAGCTGTCGCTTAATCGACAGATTGGAAAGATGTCGAATAACCGACGAAAATCCACCGACGCTTAAAAAAATCATAGTGTCGTACATGCGACAGGGAAATGTCGAAAATCCGACAATACGGCCGTCGGATTTTTGGTTGAAATGTAGTAGTGTCCAGCGATTCAACTTCTCTTAGATCATACCTACCATTGATCTGTGGCTTGACACCCGATTGGTCTATGATCTCTATTTAAAAAGCATAGAGGGTCCTTGGCTAGTTGATCGATTATGAGAAGCTCATGTAACTTTCTTTCTTTTGCATAATAAATTTCTCCAAGTAGCTATTTGGCTGGAGCCTTGGACTGTTTCTCTCTCGAGGGTTTTAACCACGTGACAAACATTGGTGTGTTGATTTGTGATCTTTTTGTGTGAAGCGGTTATTGAAGGTGTTCGGTCTTTTGGGAGTACCCTGTGTACCCGAACATGGTATCATGCAACTTTCTTTTTTTTGCATAATAAATTGCTTCAAGTAGCTATTTGGCTGGGGCCGTGGACTGTTTCCCTTTCAAGGGTTTTAACCATGTGACAAACATTGGTGTGTTGATCTGTGATCTTTTTGTGTGAAGCGGTTACTGAAGGTGTTTTGTCTTTTAAGAGTACCATGTGTACTCAAACATGGTATCAGAGCTTTTATGAAGAGATGCTTTCAGTTTTGATCAAGATTTGGATCCGGTGTTACCGAAACTTTGAAAGGATTTCTGGTTTTGGATTTTTTGTGCATTTTTAGCCTATGGGAGATGTTCCATTGCATCCAGAGCACCGTTTTCATTGGGAAATAGTTTTCGTTTCACCGAAAACTGTTTTCGTTTTCTCCAGAAACATCCATTTCGGTAAATCTGAAGGTATAATGTTACAGTGATGGATTTGTTTTTTTTTTAAATCTCTCATATTTTATCAGTTTATTATTAAATCTTTTATGTTTTAGTCTCGAATTGTTGTTTTCCCTGACTGTGTATTCTCTTTGCCATGCACCTTGCATGATCGCAGCGAATCAGAAACAGTAAGGAAAAGTTTTTTTTCTCGTCTTCTCGGCTACATATGCTCTTTGTCGTGCACCTTATGCGATCACGGCAAATAAGAAACAACAAGAAAACTTGAAAACGTAGACTTTTCAAGTAAGCTAACCAAAATCTAACCCCATTGTGTGGAAAAAGTTTTTTCTGTTTTTGTTTTTCGTTTTTTTTGTGATTTGCAGGAAAAGAAAGCAAACACGGAAAACGAGAGAGAAGAGTTAAAAGAAAAAAAAAACCCCTTCCTCTTTCCATACTTTTACGTACCTTTTAAACTTAGCTCACTTGGTCCAAAGTTGCTTTACACCTTGATAAGTCTTGAGTTCAAGTCTTATCAAGCTACTTTTTAGTTCATGCAATTTCTATTTTCGAGTTACTTTATTGTAAAAGTGCATCTCACATAAATAAAATAAAATAAAAGTGAGTCACTTAAGTCTTTTAATTTATTGCAGCACTATTTAAAAGTCACATTATTTTAAAAGTGAACATCACTTATTTTACAAAAGTAATTCACTTCAAAGCAACTTTATTATAAAAGTGATTGTCAAAGGTTGACCTTGGGAAGAGGGGGCTTCTTTTTTTAGTTGGTCAAGTTAATATCTGCCATGTCACTATTGAGGACATCTTCAACTTTTTCTTTGATCAAGCATAACTTCATCATCCATAATCAATTTTAAGTGCCGTTTTTTTTAAATGCATATTTTTTCAAGCTCTTTGCATCTAGACAATTATTTTCTATTCTTTCAGCCATTATTTTACAGTATGGCTGCCCCTTGTGATATTACACTTACAAGTTCTAACTATTTCTCATGGAAATCTTGTATGGAGGATGTTCTGCAAAGTAGGGGACTTTTCAGGATAACATCAAGGAAAGAAACAGAACCCACTAATGATGATAAGAAAATTAAATGGGCAAATAGATGTGATGAAGCTCGTGTATTGATTGGGATGTCAATCTCCACTGATTTGTGATTCCACATATTTGGAATTGATGAACCTAATCTCGCTTGGGAAAAGCTGGAATCTGTGTTTGGTAAACACAATGAAATTCAGGGTCATCAACTTAAGAATGAGTTGCTTTCATTGAATCCAAATGATTTTTCATGCATTCAAGACTATTTATCTAAGTATAAAACTCTTATACTATTATGTGGAGAATGCAAGATTAAGAAAGAAAATAAACAATGTATTTATCATATTCTTTCAAAACTTAGACCTGCATATTCTGTTTTTGTATCTACATTCTACTCCATGAAAGAACCCTTGACTGCAGCTAGTTATCAAGAGCCTAGCCTTGAATCCTTTTGTGATTCCTTAATTAGAGAGCAAGATAATATCATTCATCTTGGAATAATTAACAATGCAGATACATCTGGGAAAGCCTTATTGTCCCAATAGAAATAAAAGTCCAAGCCTCCCAAGAAACAAAATTTTTGCAATAATAAGTAAAACAACAAGGGTCCCAAACCTTCTCAGTCAGCTCCTTCTTTAAAAAATGACAAAGGATCCAAGCAAAAAGGAAAGAAGACTGAGCGTCATTGCAATTTTTGTGGGAAAGATAATCATGATGAATCTAAGTGTTGTAAGAAGATGGCAGCCTTGGAAGCAGCAATGAAGAAGCACCACATCAGCCTAAATTCGTCTTCAGGCTCTACCTCTCATGGACATGCACTTTGTGCTTTTGGTTACTCTTATATTGTATCTTCTTATTCTACTTCAATTGAATGGTTCATTGATTCTAGAGCATCTTATCTTATGGCTAAGGATAAATCCATTTTTTCTACTATGCATGAATGTAACACCAAACAAATATTTGTTGGTGATGATAGATCTCTAAGTGTTGTAGGATCTGGAACAGTTCTAGTAGAAAATGGTCATTTCAGTGATGTACTATGTGTTTCAAAAATTTTCTACAATTTGTTATCAGTCTACCAAATTACTCATTCAGGTGAATGTAAAACTGTGACGTTTACACCTCACCAAGTTGTAATCAAGGATTTTAAAATCATCAAAATGTCCTTTCTACTGGAACTATTGATGATATTACCAGGTTGTACAAATTTAACAACTTTGGGTCATCACCTCTTCTTTCAGTTTTTGTTGCTCATAGTGATAACTTGAACAAACTTTGGCAAGAGCGATTTGGTCACTTAAATTATCGCTCATTGCAACAACTATGTAAAGACAATATGGTGACTGGTCTTCCGCTGGTATCTTGCAAGGATGGTGTTTGTTCCGGTTTTGTACTCAGAAAACATCATCGGGACAGTTTTGACAAACGTGTCTCTTGGCACGCCTCGGTTCCCTTGGAGCTTGTGCATAGTGACTTGTGTGGCCCTCTTCCATCTGCTTCCTTTTTTGGTTTCAAATATTTCTTAACTTTCATTGATTATTACTCCAGACGCACTTGGGTTTACTTCCTAAAACTTAAGAGTGAAGTATTTAACATGTTCTTGGCCTACAAGGCCCTTGTTGAAAAAAAATCTGGTCATCAAATTATTAAGTTAAGATCTAACAATGGAGGAGAATATGTTAACAACAAGTTCACTACTTTTTGCACTAAACAAGGAATCTAACAACAACACACTATTCCATATACACCACAACAAAATGGTGTAGCTGAATGAAAGAACCGCACTTTAAAAGAAATGGCTAATTGTATGATCCAATCTAAGGGACTAAGTCTTCAATATTGGGCTGAGGCCATAAATTATGCAAATTACATAGTTAATCGCACACCCACTAAAGTTTTACAAGGTATAACACCGGAATAAGCATGGAATAAAATTAAACCAGATGTAAGTCACTTTCGTGTGTTTGGTTGTGAAGCATGGGCTCACATTCTGGATGAAAAACGGAAAGCATTGCAGCCTAAAAGTGAAAAGTGCATATTTGTTGGATATTCTGAAGATGTAAAAAGTTATAGACTTCTTCAGCCACATTCTCATGATATAATCATTAGAAGAGATGTTAAATTTGATGAAAATCTCTTGGTCTACGAGCCTAACTTGGTGGGCGTGCCATCTTTAGCCTGCAAGCCTGATTCGACGATTGTGCCTTCTTCTTCTTCTTCTTCCAGCTTCCTTGACATGTTTCCAACTCTAGTTTCTGATGATGACAGTGAGGATGAAAATCCACCTCCACCTTCTCATGTTCCTCCGATTTCACCAACACCAATACTTTCTCGATGGGTCCGTTCAACATGTGAAGCAGCTGGTGATCTTGCCAGTGATCCTAGAGATCAACGTTGAACACATTCTCAGTTTCAGCGAGCCTCTTCTCTTTTGGCCCAAGTTTTCGAGAATCATGATCCAGAAAATTTTGCAGAAGCTTCAGGAAATCCATATTGGGATGCAGCTATGGATGAAGAATATTGTTCCTTAATGGCGAACAATACTTGGGATCTTGTTCCTCTTCTAAAAGGAAGAAAACTTATCAGATGTAAATGGGTCTACAAAAATAAGTATGCATCAGATGGAAGTGTTGAAAGACTTAAGGCAAGGTTAGTTGCCAAAGGTTTTTCCCAAGTTGAAGGGATTGACTATAATGAAACCTTTGACCCT
>LPNX010018709.1:239545-280552 GCA_001517045.1 Pseudotsuga menziesii | reverse complement strand
GAATCTTTCTTTCCCAGTCTAAGTATGCTTGTGACCTTCTTCGTCGCTTCCACATGGAAGATTGTAAACCATCCCCTTCTCCCTTCCAGTATGGAGTCAAACTTTTTGCCACTTGTACTTCCCTTAAAGTAGATGCCACCTTGTATCGTCAGCTTATTGGTAGTCTTTTATACTTGACTCATTCACGTCCTGACCTTTCCTTTGCCCTTGCTCGTGTTGCCTGTTATATGCAAACTCCTCATGAAAGTCACTGGAAAGTAGCAAAAAGAATACTTTGATATATTCGAGGTACAATTCAATTTGGGATTCATTACAATACAGGGGGGAAACCTTTGTTGGTTGGTTTCACTGATTCAGATTGGGATGACGATCTTGATGATCGAAAGTCTACTGCAGGCTATGTTTTCAGTCTAGGATCTGGACCTGTCACTTGGTCTTGTAAGAAACAACAAGCTCTTGCTCTTTCTTTAGCAGAAGCAGAATATCGAGCCACAATTAATGCTAGTCATGAAGCTTTATGGCTTCAACATATCCTTTCAAAGTTTGGATTCGAGCAACAGCAGCCTACTCCACTTTGGTGTGACAATCAAAGTGCCATCAAGCTTGCTAAAGATCTAGTTCTACATCAGCGCATCAAACACATTGAGCTACACATGCACTTCATCAGAAATCTTATTCATGATCGTGTTATTGAAGTGCTCTATTACCCTACAGATGATTAAGTTGCAAACATCTTCACCAAGTCTCTTACAAAAGCGAAGTTTTCTAAACTTCGGTCTATGTTAGGAGTTCAGGAATGTGTCCTTAAGGGGGGATAGGCTGTAATGCCTCCATCCTTCTCCTGATAGTGTCACTTTTGTAAATCCTTCAATCCTATCCCAAGTTGTTCTTAAGGGGGGATGTTAGGATATTTAGACACTTAGGAGTTAGTTAAGATCAACTTGTGTAATATATCTGTTAGGTAAAAGTGTGTTTCTTTAGTATGCATTAGTATGCATTTGTAAATATTCTAATCTGATGGTCACGATATGTTCTAGACATAGAGTGATCCAACGGTGCAACTTCTCTTAGATCATACTTACCATTGATCCGTGGCTTAACACCCGATTGGTCTATGATCTCTATTTAAAGAGCATAGAGGGTCATTGGCTAGTTGATCGATTATGAGAAGCTCATGTAACTTTCTTTCTTTTGCATAATAAATTGCTCCAAGTAGCTATTTAGCTGGGGCCATGGACTGTTTCCCTCTCGAGGGTTTTAACCATGTGACAAACATCGGTGTGTTGATCTGTGATCTTTTTGTGTGAAGTGGTTGAAGGTGTTTGGTCTTTCGAGAGTACCCTGTGTACCTGAACATAGTATCATGCAGCTCCTTCAAAAGTATGAAACCTTTGGCATAGATTGGTTCCAATGTAGAGGAATCATGTGCTTCTTTAAAAATTGCATAACCTTTATCAAGAGACAATTCAAGTTCCTCTTCCACCACATCAAGTGTTTGTATCTCTTCAAGTTCATCTTCAAACACATCAAGCACATTCAAATTTCCCCATTTCTCATGATCCACCATGTCATGAGAATCCTCCAAACAATCTACCATTTGACAATCTGAAACATATGAGGAAAAACAAGTGTCTTGTAACTTTTCAAGAAGTTGCTCATTTTGAATTGTGAGCTTATGAATAAATTCATTATTCTTCAAGTAGGATTCATGTAACCGTTCACTAAGCTCAATGACATTTTTTCTATAAAATAGAAAAGACATGAAATTACCTTTGATGTTGCACATTGCTCTTTGAATCTTCTCCATGTCTTCAAGGAAGGATGGCTCCTCCAAAGAAGTAGCTCTTCAACAAGAATTTGATATCAATGATTGAGTGTCATGGAGTATGATAAGGGCCTCTTGGATCTTATTTTTATTCATCTTCAAGCACCCTTCAAGAAAATGAGGCTCTTGCAAATGAACCTCCTCATCTGCTTCCTTCTTGCTTGGACCAACTTCATGAAGCTCAAGTGGTGATGGGGAAGTTGTTCTTGTTTCTTCTTCAAATTATACAAGGTCTTCATTTTCATGTTTAATGGAGTTTGGATTTTCAAAACTCTTTCAAAATTTATCTCTATGTCACCAACATAGAGGTGTGATCACCCATCAGTAGGTACTCCTTCATAGTTCAAGCATCCCTCAGTAGATTCTCTTTGTTTCATATCCAAGGTAGAATGTGTCTCAAAATGATCTTTAGTATTTTCAATAAAAACTTCTTCATACTTATGTGATGTCTCTTCACATTTTTCAAAGTCACTTGAGAGTGAATTTCTATCCTCTTCATGTACTACTTCTACTTCACCTATTTCAGAACTAGGTGGTTCATGGGTATCCTCCTTTTGCTCCTTCAAACAAGTTGATGCATTTTTTCCTTTGGTTTTCTAAAACTAAATATATTTTTCCCAACTTTGGATAGCCAACAATTCAAATCCTTTCATAATATTCTTGGTCATGTCTTCAATTATAGGCTCAATGATTTTTATATGCCCGTCACCATCATATGAGGTTCCCCTTTCATCCATAGTCATTATTTCCTCTTCAACAAAAGCACTTTTGGGTTCAATATATAATGGTGGTACCTGAATTATTATACTCATAAATATCAAACCACATCAGGTGCCAATATCATGCTCTGATACCACTGTAATGACCATTTTTTAATTTTTTACCAAAATGCCCAATTTTCCAATTTTCTCACAATTTTGGCTCTTGACTAGTTTTAGTGTCTTGGTCTCCAAATCATCCCAATTGCTTCCAAATATTTAGAGAAGGTGTATGAATGATATAATAAATTAATTATTATGTTCAGGGATGTATTATGGCCCTCCAATTACTTCTACAAGTTTGTACTAAATTTTGAACAAGATAGAGGATTTTATTAGCAATTTTGGGCTCAAATCCCCCTCCGGGTGAGTGGCAGAAATGGCTTCCCAAATGTGCATCAACCCGCTAGAATTATGAAATTGAAGTAGGGGATGTGTAAAAGACATTATCAGAGACTCATATTCATAACCAATCAACCTCCCATGGTTGTTATCTCTTCTTTCAATCAGATATAAAAACTAGTTTTGTACCCTTGGGGAAATAAGGTGTAGTTTGCTCCAATGGTTATGCAATTCGACCCAATGGCCACAAATTCTCAGTTACTGAATATGAACCTCATAATATGTTTTAATGACAGTCCATTCATTCATAAATCATCAATATTTTACTCATCCATTTGAATTCATCAATATTACAAGAGTTTACAACAAGGTAGGGGGGAAATGGCACTGTTTCTTCATTATTGAGAAATAATACATGAGAAGTCTTGGCCTTTTGACCTGAGAGAGCTATAAAATTCATGAATATAGAATTTACATTAGAATACAAAATACTGTAGCAATATAATCTCCCTCAAATAGATGAATAGCTCACCAAGTGCGCCTCACTCCATGGAGCTGAAATATAGTGAGAAAACTTGAGATGAAAGGAAGAACAATATGAAATTTGATGTGTTCACAAGATGATGTAGCTTGCACCTGTAACTAAGACTCCATTGAATCTCCTTGAAATACATGAGTGGTCTCTCTCAACACCAACTAGGATGGGAATCTTTCACCCTCGAAATTGGCTAAGGCATGAACTAGTCATCCACTAGCTCTCTCTCTTCACAACAAGAAATTTCACAAATGATACAAATTCCATTATCTTGGTTGCTTCTTGTATTTTATAAACTTCCTTATCCTTCTAAGGTTCCCAATCCATTCACAAACTCAATCCAAGTCGAATTGGGGTGTGGGATCATGAATTGACATGTGTCCCCTCTTTCCTAGCCTTCCACCTTCCCCAAATTTGAGTAGGAGTCCATTGAGCTTCCAAAACTCACATGAGAGCTCTCTTGGATAGTATATTTCGACCTGACATGTCATACTTTAGATCTGATTTTTATCATAAGTGTCATAACATCTTCATCATTGTTGTCATAGAGCTAGGGAATCTAGTCCAAGTGTATCACTAGCTCCAAAATGACTCTTCCTTTTCCATGTAAGTTACATTTCTTCCCAAATTTGACCTATTATGCATATGGCCAAATGTATTAACCTTATAAATCATCGAATAACCTTTAGTATTCCCATGGATTCAAAATTGCAAGAGGAGGTTGCCATTTGGTACCAAATTTCTAGCTTGTGTGGGCCCCATAGTCTCTATGTGTCTCCATGCTCAATTTCCACTTTTATTTTCCCTTGTATTTATTTATTTAGCTCCTTTATTAAATATTTATTCCATTCTAATGTTCAAACATCATTTATTGCCCCCCTTATTCCAAATCACAAAGCTTCCACCCCCAACCTAGGAAACTAGTAATTTTCCTCCTAGGCAGTTGTTTGACCCTTAGCATCAATTTGACAAACTCTCATGAATATGGAAAATGATGGCAACCAGATGTTGTTTTGATCAAAATGATATATAAAGATTATGGATGAAAATATAGAATTACAACTCATTCGCATTCATATTCATAGACTTCCATTCAGGTCCATTCCATTCCTATTCATTCTAACTATTGTTTAATAATTTGTACATAATTTATCAAAGCATAGGAAGAATAAGTATATAGAATTATAATCCATTAATATACATCTTATTAACTTGTTGTTTGACCTATTTTCTAATTTTGTTGATAAAATATAACAATTGAAAAATATGTATCATGAATATAGAATCACAACCCATTTACTTGTAGTGTGATCTCTCATCTGATCTTTTTGGATTTCTTGTAGCTTATCTAAAAGTTAAAAGTTAATTCTTTCCTGTTTTATTTAAACTCTTCTTATGGAAAAATTCATTATATTTATTGGTTCGAACCTCTAGTGCATGGGTATCCGACAAAACCATTGAAGAAGCTACACTGCCAAAAAAGTCATCTCCGTATGTGTTTAATTTCAGAGTATGTGTTTAATTATGCTCTTTCTATATTTTTCGTATTAACCCAAGAATGATCTTAAATTCTTTGAGATAAAATTATTCGAACTTTAGTGTACATTTTAATATATGAGCTTGTAATTTTATGCATATTACTTAGTTGGTGATTAAGCCTAAATACTTTATGGTGTAGGTATAAACTTTTGATGGTAACCATTTCAATTTTTAATAGAGGCTTAATATATTATAGTATATGTGAATTGTGTATCGGTGACGAAGGGCTACATTGGATGGCCCTCGTCTCATGTGACTTTGAATTATTTACCATGCGTCTGAATGCATGCCACATTGGATTGGATTGATTAGAGAGCATTTATTTGGAATATGCGTTGGTTTCGGATTTTGATTGTAACCAAGGTAAACTGGTTTTCACCTTCACGCTTTGAATCTTAAGTTTGTGGTTTTTGGCGTGAGTCAACCCTAGCCTGGTTTTCATAACTCTCGGTTGGGCTTGTCTCTTTTTATTAATCATAGGACCACACCACCAAATTAGTGAAGTAAATCTTAATCCATACCAATTCTAGAGTACTACACTTTGGACCTCATAAAGGATTGGAGGGATACTCCCCTTCTTATAGATTTATCTTTGTTTCCTTCCAAGTCGCCAATCCTATAGAGGGCCAACCCAAACTATAGGTCACTTGTTGTTGTGGGTGCGTCCATGCATTGGACACTTGTACAATTGGATGGCCTACTATTACTTCTCATTTCATTATTAAATACTATTTGAACTAAAATAAGGTATTGGGTTGTCACCTAAATGATCAACTTGCAACTTGCTTTTTGTTGGTCTTTTGCATCATTGATTTTGTTTGTGTTTTGCATCGCAAACTTTGATATATTAACATATTGATAGCATTTTGATAAGACTAAATAAATGCAAGAAGTTCCAAGAAATAATGGTAAGTGTTTAGTCTAAGTTATTTTTAATTTAAGGTTTTTATTTTATGCAAATATTCTTATACATTTTTGTAAGACTTTTGATCGATACAAACACCAAAAAATAGAATCAAACTTAGTTTAATCTCTTAAATATTCAATACCGATAGAATGACAAAATGGAAGGGTCGAATGCATATTTATAAAAATAAACCACATAGATTAATACTAAAATTACAAATTTCACCAACATTATAGTTATTAGGATATAACTACAATCATGGATTTTGGCCTCCGTGGAATCACAGTTCCTTCTACATTATTTTGATTGGCCATTATAACAACCTACAAAATTCATAAAGGACATGTGCTCTTCAAACAAAGCGATATTTGATTTATACATGTGTTTTGTGAAATGAATGATTACACCTTGGAAATGTTTCAATTGTCCTATTTTTTTGTTCAAATATCAACTTGTTCAAAGTTTGAATCGAGATTAGTTCTCAAATCTAAGATTGTAATTTTTCTTCTTCTTTTGTTGTGCATGTCTTGATAGTAAAGGTTAACTGCAGATTTCCAATCATCTTATTTTGTATTAATCCCACAAAATAAAACTTGACGAATATATTACCCTCCATGTTGTGCTTTTGGAATCCCAATTTCTCACAACTGCCCTCATTTGACCTATTTTACATTGATTGTAAAATACACCCTATCCACGACCCGATCTCATAAATTGAGACGAAGGAGGGATCACCATATTACTGCAACGTACTTGAACACTCTCCCAGATGAAGGAGGGATCACCATATTGGTGTAGAATGGATGTTTTACATGAATGCAGAGGTAGTATGTCTAAAAAGTTTCTAATGTTCATATTATTTCATTTTCTTGAATTAATTTTTTTTCATAATGTATATTTAATAGCATTCAAACTTTCAGAATTCAAACTCAATGTTATGTTGATTGATTATAGATGTACACTTTCATAACTCAACTTTTCGTTGACCAAGAAAAGTTACATATTGTTCATTATAAATTTGTAAAGGAATTGTTCTTCTTTTTAACTTATTTTCTTTCACTAACGACCAAAGTAGAGGGCATCCAAAGGACTTTTCTAATTAGTTTAGGAGGCTCTAAAAGATCCAAGAGACTTTTCCCAATATTGGATTCCAATGATAAAGTATTATTTATTTTATGTATTTGCTCACCCTTGCTTCTCAACATGTCTTATTAACTTTTTCTTTGCTTCATTGTATCTCAAGGTTTTTTGAAATATCTTTAATTTCTTTATTTAATGTTAATATTAATTTTATTAGTATCATTAATGTTAATGTAAACATAATGATAATCTTAATCTTAGTTTATTAATGTCAACACTTACATTAAACTTAAATTTAATATTTATGTTAATATTATTATTATTATTGTAAACATTAAAATTATTGTTGTCAAATATTCTTAATCATATTTTAATTATTTTAGCATAAAAAAAGATTAATGGATGAGCATATTTTAAGAATTTTCATTGACATTGACTTAGTTTTAAGGAGACTAATGACGAAAGAATCTTTATGGCCTTCACTCTACCAACTAATCAAGCAATAAAGCAAGTATTGAATCTACTAAGCTATGCATGCCTTATGTTTTCTAACTTTATGGAAGGAATATGCAACTTTATTGCTAAATCTTGTTTCAAAACCAAATACAGCATTTCACACTATATTTACAAAATAAGATACAATTATTGACCAAAAAAAAAGAAGAAGATGATATTGCATAGTCATTGTCTTATAACCATAAGATGTATAAGTATAACTATACAAATCACTCTCTTATAACCAGATGTACAAATATAACCATACAAAGCACATGTGCAAATGATATGAATCCTTAATCCTTAAAATTCACGCGATATTTCCATAAAATTCATGCATACAATTTTGCATCATTAATTTTATACCCCACAAAACAACCGAAATAGTGTTAAATGAACATGGAAAAAACTTTGACAAGGAATATGTTATTTTTTTGAATTTGGCATAAGGATGTAGTAGAACATAACATATCCATACAAAATTGAGTCAAATAAAATTAAAATAAAACAATCATTAATAATGAATTAACTCTTTGCACATGAAAAACACTCACAAAAAAATTAGTCAAATTAATATGCGCAGATTATTAAAAAAATGAAATAACTTAACTTATATTTAAGTCGTTTTAGGCGTTTTTCTCTCAGAAGTTGGGTTTTAAAACACTGTAGCATAGTTGTCCCTCCAGCTAATAGAAAGCTGCCACGCCTTTTGAACTAAAACCACCACGTTTCACCCTTAGTTTCTATTGCCTAGTACCTGCTGACACCAATATCCTGGCAAGAGCTATCCATTGAGCCGCATAGCATTTAATGCGGTTGTAGCAAGTTTGATGATCATTGGTGATCATTGGATCTTGAGCTGCTCGAGATGCAACGGTCATCAAACCGGCCATCCTTAACAAACATGTACATTCAGGCCATCCAACGGACCAACAACAAAGTCAAAAGTTTGATGATCATTGGATCTTGAGCTGCTCAAGATGCAACGGTCATCAAACCGGCCATCCTTAACAAACATGTACATTCAGGCCATCCAACGGACCAACAACAAAGTCAATTGTTGACTTTTCTGTTGGTTCGTTGGATGGCCTAAACCTACTATAGCCACATTAAATGCTTTGCAACTCAATAAATAGCTCTTTCCCAATATCCCCACCCATTCTTGCTATCAAGTTTTCGTGAACCATCGCGAATACAAAACTTACTTTCACTAGCCATCTTTATCATCGTCTGAGTCTTCCAGGACAAAGAGGAAATGCAAGTCGGAGAAACTTTAACTTCAGAAATATGTGACACCATTCAAACCTCCTCCATCCATGTGGATATCTTCTCGCCCAGATATGCAGAATCTCATTGGTGTCTCGATGAGCTCCTCCTGATGGTGGTGGTGGAGTCAGAAAAGTCTGTTTCACCCTGTCCATCCCACTGAGCAAGCCCTACGCAACCTCCAAAATAATAGTGTATAACTCTCAACAACGTTACAACTCCGCCGCATCTAAAATTGGAGGACTGCTCTCTCTATTGTTGCAGAAATAAGTGGGCTAGAGCTCGCCAAGTTTAACGCGTGAGAAGTTGAACTTTTCCTCTATGGATTCAATATGTAAGATTCTTTAACTACACTTTTATTTCTTTTCTAATAATTAGATTTTATATTTTCTTGCGATAACCAGGGAGGAGGGGAAGCTGCTCAATAAGGTCTTTGATTTTGTGTGGCAAAAGCTGAAGAAAACCCATTTGATGTGGCAGAACATTCAACAGGTTTTGGATGAAAAGATTAAAGATTTTGAAAAGAAAATCTTATTGGTGCAGCGACAGCAGAGTAACAAACCTCAAGTCGTCGGGATCGTAGGTTAGGTTTGGGTGGTATGGGGAAGACAACGCTGGGTAAAGAAATTTTCAATAGAAAGAGTTCACACTACCATAAATCTTGTTTTTTATTTGATGTGAGAGTGAGTGCACTTAAAGGCTCTTTAGAATCATTGCAAGAGAATATTTTAAAGGAACTGACTCACATAGATGAAAAAATAGTAAATGTTACTGAATGAATTGAGCTGCTTACAATCCGTCTCCCATCCAATTGTCAATCATTGATAATTTTAGATGCTGCAGATCACATTGATCAGCTAAATGCACTTCTAATTGGCATTAGTCAATCATAGATTATTCAATAAAATCTGTGTACAATTTCTAAAAAACTTTCGTTGCTTTTCAATAACGAACATGTAGTAACAGAAGTGGGAGGAATTAGTCTGCGTTGGACACAAATGGACAATCCATCATTTTCAGGCTACAAAATAAGGAACTTGTGAATTCTTGATATTAACCATGATTTCGTTGAAAATGATTCCTCGGAAGGACCTGGAACAGACTGTGATATCTGCAGCGGGATTAAATATTGATGCCTTCTCCTGTCATATGTCAAAGGGTCATTGAAGAACCTGGAGGGGACATTGATATCTGCTTTCTTTCATTGCAACACTTTTCTATTACGTCTGAACGACACCTGTGGCTGGCTTATCCTATTTTCTATAGAGTGTGAAGCAATAATGAATTAATGTTTTTGCAAAATCCTTGTGGAGCTGAAGTGCTCCATTTGAATGAACAAAGTTAAATTGTTGTGTCTGATAGCTACTATTTGGTAGAGTAGTGATACCATTCTACTATTTGGTAGAGTAATGATACCATTCATTTTGCACGGAATTTAATTTTAAGATGAACAAATTTGATTGAAATAGAATAAATTTACATTATTTCAATATATTAATTAAACCTTTTTTTTTCCTAGAAAACAACGAACAAAATTACATTCAGTATATACACAAACTGTGTATTTTAAGGAAAAATAAAAACATAAAGTAATGAATATATGTTGTATATATGAGCTGCTGTAGAGTCCATCTATAAAATGTCTTCCCTCACAAAAAAGTACCATAAACCTTCAAAGTATGTACTGTTGAACCATGTCCAATATGTCTCTTTCAAAGTTGAAGTATCAATTCGACCCAGTGTGGAACACTAAGTCATATAGGGCGAATCATTGCCTCCAAAAAATAAAATGTGACAGGTCATAAAATATATCCTGCAAGATAGCCATAATAACATAGCTCTGATAGTGAAAGTGTGGTGAAAGTAAATACATGTCAAAAAATTAAAAACCAGCCCCCTCAATGAATGTGCAATGATAGTATTCATGAATAAGTCCTTCTAGGGACTCTCTAATCTTCCACCTTCCCACCTCCAAATGCAAGCTCGCCTTTGAAGCCTTGTCCGCAAGCCTGTTATTTTCCCTGTAAACATGATGGCAGTTGAAAGTTGCATAAGTTTCAATCACAACCCTGATGGAAAATAAAATAGTTTCAAGTTTAATGTTCCGACAGGTTTGTATGCCATTGATCGAGTTGATCACCTTCATCGCATCCCTGCGAACATTGAGAGTTCTACACTGCTTCTCTGCTGCAAAAATTAGAAGAATTTTTAAGCTCAGCAATTCTGCAAAATTGTTGCTTCCATCCCCCATCCTGACCATAAGCTCAAAAAAATGATGTAGGCACTTAAAGGTCCAATTCTAGTTCCATATTCTCCCTCTATCAAATAACCTTGATATGTTGTGGAAAGGCTGATAGAATCCCACAAACTTGATTAGCCGTGATAGAAGGAGTTACCAATTTATCCAAGAAAATGATTTTGTTTCTGGCCAACCAAACTCCCCAAATTACAAGCAATGGAAACGCCGTCATAGAATCCAGAGATTCTATTCTTCTCCAAGATTCCTAGGCTTGAAGTACGGAAATACTAGTCCAATTGCAAGTCCTCCCAAGTATCTTTTGACACTCCTGCGAAACTTCTTTGATATACGAACAGTTGACAAAGATATGTATCACATATTCATCCTCAGCTTGACAAAGTGCACACTACCCAGGGCCTTGAAAGCACTTTTTTTGTAAATTATCCCAGGTAAGAACCTTGTTGATATTAATTAAACCTCTATTTACACACTTTTCAAATATCTAAATTTTTATAACAAATTATTTATCAAAAGTTCTTTATGGTTAATTCCTCCATGGAGTAGTAAAGTGTTGAATTGTTTTTTCTGAAATGCTTACATGATATAATTTTGAAAAGCATATAATTAGATTTAAGTTATATATATACGTATATATATTTTAAATTTAATTTGTATAATATTAAAATAAAATTATTATAGTTATTTAATATTTTTTTTTAATTTAATTTTTATAATGTATAATATTAAAATAAAATTGAAACGAAAATTAGGAAAAAATATTTTTATATTCCACTTTTAACCATATGCAACTTGGGCATCCCTTACGTAATAACCTTTGGTTTCATTATACCAACCAATGATAATGCATTAAGTTAGAATTAATAGCTTTAACTCGTGGCTATTTTGATGTGGAATGCACATGAGAATAAGGTTTAGCACTTTGAACGATTTGAATGTATTGAGTTTATCCTAATCATGTATAGGATTTTCGTTTTAAAAAAAAAACCTTTTTATTAATTTTAGTGGACATATTATTAGCCATTGTTTCAAGAAGGTGTAATACATTGAAGGTGTTATGATATGTTGATGATCCAATGTTGGAGGTATTTTGGAGGTGAGCTGGATGAAAAAGGGAAAATAAAATTGAATTAGTGTTCATAAAGGAGGAGGAGTTATGCATAGTTATGAAAAAGATGTAACAGATATGACAACGGTTCTATTTATATTTAATTTCTTGTTTAGAAAAAAAAAAGCCAAAGATAAACTATTGATGGCAAAGGAAGAAAAAGAAGATACTGAAAGGAGAGAGTTGTATAGATGGAAGAGTTGTTTAGATAATAATCATAGAAAGATCGACATGAGTATTAGTTCTTTAAATTATTGCATTGCAACAATAAGGTGTGAGGTGAGTGTCCTTGATTTATGTGGAATTCTCGAGAATTTAAGACCTTAAGAGTCATTTGGAAACAACTATATACAAGTGGTGTTAGACATAGGTTATCACAGACATAAGTTGCATCGAAGAAACACAACAATTGTTTTCATAGGCGGGGAAGGGGAAGTGACTGTATAAAAGTTTGAGCATAGATTTTTCCTATTTTTCCTACATATAATTTCCATCCATGCATGGGCATTCGATATGATGTTTTTTCCTTTCTTGATGTTCTTGGAAATGAAATGTTCAAACATTGAAGACATGAAAATTTTCCAAATTCCATTTTTTATTTCTCTTGAAGAGATATTTTATTGTCATTTTATCTGTTATGAATAGGTTGTGAGAGAACAATAGTGGCTTGGGAAAGTAGTGGGGAAAAATGCATGTTAGACTATGCTTGGAAGTAATATTTGAGGAGGATTAATATATGAGACATTGGTTCCCGGAGACTGTCAAGGTTCTCTTCTGGCTATTATGGAGGATTTTGAGGAAGTGGATTATTCTTGTGACAGGTTGGCGAGCTCTGACATCTGGGCTGTGCCAGGTGGAGGGCAGGGGGCGCAGTGGGTGGACTTCCCAAGATTGGGACCGGAGGGCCTTGTTTCGGCTGGGCCAGGGGCGTTAAGTTTGGAGGATGTAACATCCCCCTCAGATTTTTTCATTCTCCCGACATCGGAACTGGCTCGGGATGCTACTCAGGGAGATTCCTTTTCTTATTTGCATCCGGACATTTCGAGACGGTGGGAGGTCGGATCGTGTTATCCGTCACCTATATCTCAGGAAGGTTTTGAGACCTCTAAGGGTTTTGACTTGGGGGCAGCGGTTGGGGAGGTAGGGCGGTTTTTGCAGGCAGGTTTTTCTGGGGTTTGTCTAGAGGGAGATTGGAGGGCTCCCCTGGTTGAAGTGGAGCAGAGAGGCTTTGATTCCTCTAGAGGGGTACTCCCTGGTGATTGCCGAGGGGATTCGAATAACTTTGTTGGCCGGAGGGCTGTGGAAGGTGGTTTACCAAAGCGCCGAAGGAGGAATTGGATTAAAACTAAACAAGTGCGGAATTATGCAGTGGGGGAAGATTTAGCCTAGGAAGGTGTTTTGAATATGGCTACAAGCACTCTGGTAGGGAGGGTTATGGGAAGGCAATTTGCCATGAAGACTATGCAGGATTGGGCTAGGGTTTCTTGGAAGGAGCACTTGGGTTATGCACCGGTGGTGGAGATGCTGAACAGGGGCTGGTTCGCGATCAAACTATCGAAGGAGGAGGATCTCAAATGGATTATGTGCAAATGCTGGCATATAGACCATACTCCAGTCCTTTTGAAACCTTGGACTCCCCTGTTTGATGCAAGTAAAGAAAGGGTGGATGTAACCCCCATCTGGGTGCGGTTGCCAGCTTTTCCTCTCCACTTTTGGGACTTGAATCACTTCAAGCAGATTGGAGATATCTTGGGGACTTTTTTGGAGGCTGACTTCTCTTACCTGGAAACCCTTGAGAAGAAGGTAGCTCGTATTTTGGTAAACTTAAATCTGAGGGAAGGTTTGGCTGAGTCCATTAATCTGGATTGGGGTCCGGTGATTATATCACAAATTCTAGATTATGAGAATGTTCCATTCCATTGTAGGCGATGCCATGCGTATGGGCATCCAATGTCAGAATGTTCATTACTGACATTTCAACATAACGGGAACAAAGGTCGATGTGCTTCGGCTCGTCGTGAGGGTCAACCGGCGAAGAAGGATAGGTCACATGAGGTAGAAAATACTCCGGTGGGAGTCTTGGTCAGAGAACTTGACTTGGTGGAATCTAACCCTGCAGGATCTATGGTGGCCGTAGATCTTTCAGATCCCCCTGATCGGGCTCCAGATCCGGTTTCTGTTTTTTCTCCTGAGGATCCTTCCTGCCCGGTGGTTTCCTCTTTACCTCCGTCTCCAAATGTTAATTTTTTCATGAAAAATGTCTCTTTCTTTGGATTCAATTGGATAGAAGGACTGAGGAATCTATCTTTATCGAGCCGATCTGGCCCCTCTTTGCTCTGTCCCGTGCTCCCTTTACCTACTGCGAATGATCTAGGATTGGAGGGTTTATCCACTACTGTATTGCCTGCTCGTGCCTCTGACCTTTTTCAAGCTTTAGAAGAGCCCTCTAGTCCTTTGTTGGAGTCTGAGCCCGAGACCCTGCTTGAGGAGCACTGCTCCTCCCATTCAGATTCCACGGAGCCGGTCCACTTTCTAAGATCGCATTCTAAGTCCGCTTCTGTACTGGGTAAGGCTTCTTCGCCTGTGAGAAGGGGTCGAGGCAGAAAATCTAATCTCTCCAAGGCTCAGTCTAGAGCTAGGGAGGACCTGCTGGAAGGAAAACAACAAACCATTGCTATGGCCCTTAGAGCGAAGAAGGCCACGAAAAAAGGTCGATAATGAAGTTCATGTCCTTCAATTGTCGAGGTCTGGCTGGGCCTGTTAAGAAATCATCCTTCATCAGGGTGCTTACTCTTGAACACCCGGATGTGATTATGTTACAAGAGACCTTAGGTGTAGGAGATGTGGTCAAGGAAAGGCTGGAGAGCTGGTTACCAGGATGGTCTTTTGTGACTCTTGATGCAAGGGGTCGTTCAGGAGGACTGGCGGTTGGTTGGAGGAATTGCTGTGTGAAGTTGGTTAATGCTTGGGGGCTGGATTCTGTGTTGGGAGTGGAGATTTTCTCCGTTGAGTTGGGACTATTATTACCGGTGATAAATGTTTATGGGCCTTATTTGAACAGGCCCCTGTTTTGGGACTCTCTGCTACAAAATCCCATGGTGACAGGAGATTCGCTTGTTATGGGAGGTGATTTCAATTTCTCTCTGGGACATTCTGAGGTCTGGGGGCCTCGTGCCCATGTGGACTCTTTGACAGGTTTTTTTACTTAGAAATTGGTGGAGAAAGGTCTGCTGGATATCGAGCCTGTTAAACTCAGGCCAACATGGAGAAACAATCGAAGTGGGGATGCTAGGGTGGCAAAAAGAATAGATCGTTTTCTGGTGGCAGGGCAGCTGGTGGACAGATTCTTCTTAGTTAGACAATGGGTGGGCAATGGGGGACACTCTGACCACTTTCCTATTTTTTTTGAAATAAAAAAGGGTCCTATAAATCCTCCAAGCCCTTTAAAACTTAATAAAACTTGGCTTCAGGACGAGACTTTCAAAACTCTTTTCCTCACTCATTGGAGGCCTATAGTGGAGGAAAATGATCGATCGGCAGCTTATTAGTTTGCAAACAACATCAAAAGGTTAAAAGTTGTGATCAAAGGGTGGGTAGCCGATAAAAGAAGGAGAGAAGATGCGGAGCTGAATCAGTTGGAGATAGATCTTATGGAGATTTATGAAGGGGAAGGAGGAGGGTACACGTCACAAGAATCGAAGGAGGCCTTGATTAAATTGGAGGGCAGATGCAACACTCTTTTATTGGAAAGAGAGGAAGCATGGAGGATCAAAATTAGAGCCATCTGGCTGGAATGCGGGGATGATAATACAAAATTTTTTCATGCTTACGCCAGAGGAAGGAAGGCAGCAAATACCATCTGGAGATTGCAGGATGAGGAGGGATCCACTCATGTTACTTTTGAAGACAAGGCAAGATGTGGGGTGAATCACTTCCAACAACTGTTCAAAGCTCCCCAACAGGCCACTATCGAAGAGGTTATCAGATTGGCTCAGATGTTTCCCCGTTTTGTGGATGAGGCGGGTAATAGGGATCTTATGAAGGAAGTGTCGGAAGAAGAACTTAAGAAGGTTATGGGCAGCTTTCAGAAAGACAAAAGTCCTGGGCCAGATGGATGGACGATTGATTTCTTCCTGGACCTCTTTGATTTTCTGGGGAAGGACCTCTTGCAGGTCATTGAAGACTCAAGGACTTCCGATTGGATACCAGCCAGCTTCAACTCTACCTTTATAGCTCTCATCCCAAAGTCTGATAATCCTCTCTCTCTCAATGATTATAGACCTATCTCACTGTGCAACTGTATCTACAAGATAATTTCAAAAGTAATTGCTATGAGAGTGAAAGCTATTCTCTCGGAACATATATCGGATGAGCAGTTTGGATTCCTGGAAGGGCGTCAGATTCATGAAGCTATTGGGGTAGCACAGGAAGGCCTCCATAGCATAAAGACCAAGCGGCTAAAGGGGGCTATTCTTAAACTTGATCTATCTAAGGCTTATGACAAATTAAGCTGGCTTTATTTGAGGTTGCTTCTAACCCATCTAGGTTTTTGCATCAACTTCATAAGATGGATAATGTCTTGTTTAACAACTATTTCATTTGCTGTACTGATAAATGGAGCGGCCACCTCTTTTTTTCATGCCGAGAGGGGGCTAAGACAAGACTGTCCCTTGTCCCCGCTCCTTTTTCTTCTGGTTGAAGAGGGTCTTAGTAGGGCTATAAGAACAGCCAAAACTGAAGGTCATTTTATGGGGATCCTGATTGCCCCACATTTAAACGTTACCCATCTACTTTTTGTGGATGACGTACTGATCTTCTGTTCGGGCTCTAGAGGAGAAACCAGAGTTCTACAGGAAATTTTGGACCTCTTTACAAAGGCTACTGGAATGGAGATTAATATAGGAAAATCTTCTGTGACAACACATCTGTTGAGACCGGAGGAGGAGGCCAAACTTAGAAGGTTTTTTCCTTACAATTTCGCTGGCTTGGACGCAGGGCTAAAGTATCTGGGCTTCTCTCTGAAAACAAATCTGTATCAGAAACAGGACTGGTTATGGCTGGTTGGGAAGGTTGAGAAGAGACTTTCGGTATGGAGTCATAGTGGCTCTCAAGAGCTGGGCGTTTAGTGTTAGTCAAGGCTATTTTAGAGGCAATTCCAGTTTATTGGATGTCATTATCCTGGATTCCGAAAGGGATTCTTGAAAGGATAAGGAGGGTTTATTTCAGGTTCCTATGGAGTGGTGAAAAGGAAGTTCAGGTAACTCCCTGGGTAAACTGGAAGAGGATTGCTGTCCCAAAAGGTCTTGGAGGATGGGGCCTCAAGGACATTTATTTATTTTCAAAAGCCCTGGCTGCCAAAGGAGGATGGAGGCTGGTGCATTCGAACAGTCTGTGGACTCGGGTGATCAAATTGAAATATCTAACAGGTGTTAGCATCATTGACTGGATCAGAAATCCTAGGAAAGTACCTACTGGGGGCTTGGTGATATGGAAAGCGATTGTAAAATATTTTCACTTGATCGAAAATAATCTTTCTTGGGATGTAGGCAATGGGGAAAAGGTTCTGATTGGAAGGGATCCATGGTTGGGCTGCACCCAACAACACATTCTCCCAATCGAAGTGGTTGAAGCTTTAGGACATTTGGGGCTAACCACATTGAATCAACTAGCTGTCCCTCGGCCTGATGAACCGTGGAATCAATACTGGAGAAGGGCTAACTCATTGGGGCTGGGGGATAGGGAGACAGCTTTTATGGACCAGTATATAAGGGAACTGGTTCGGGCAAATATACTTCTTTCTGATCATGAAGATTTGCTGGTTTGGGAGGCAAATCCGGAAGGGGTTTACACACCAAAGATGGGCTATCTATGCCTTAGTGCTGGAGTGGAGAATAGGGTAGAAGTATGGTGGTGGAGGTCCCTGTGGAAGCTGAAATGTCCAGCTAAAACAAAAATGTTTATGTGGTGTGTCCTAAACAACATGGTACCTACCTGGGATGTGCTGCAGAAACGATCTTTTCAAGGCCCTAGCTGGTGTGTGCTATGTAAAAGGGAGTTGGAATCCACCAGTCACTTATTTCTCTCCTGCTCTTTCATGACAGCAGTTTGGAGGGAAGTTTCTTTACTGGTTGTTTTTTTTGTCAGTGGGAAGGGGCATCTACGGAGGCTGCATGGGAATCTTGGTGGCGGAGGAGATCACAAACGAAATTTAAAATCCTTCCTCTACTGATTATTTGGGGGATCTGGATGGCTCGCAATAGGGCTATTTTTGAGGACATTTCCAGTAACCATGCTATCTTAGGAGCACAGTCTGTGGGATATTTTAAATCTTTTCCAGAACATATCAGGGTGGACAGAGAACGAAGGAGATTAGAAGTGGATCTCGATAGATCGTCACTGTGGGCATACTTCGATGGGGCAGCACAAAATAATGCATGTGGAGGTGGCGCAGTGCTGTTTCTATCTGAATCACATTTCTTTGTATTATCTATGGGACTTGGGGAGGGCACTAACAATTATTCTAAACTGATGAGCCTCAAGCTTTTGCTATTTTTTTCCTTAGAAAAGGGATGCAACAACCTGAATTTTATGGGCGATTCACTGAATGTTATAAATTGGATCAACGAAACACAAGATTGCAGGCAGTTGGGATTAGCACATATCTTATATGCTATCAGACTTCTTCTACAACGTTTTGACTATTTTTCTTGCTGGCATGTATATAGGGAAAATAACAAAGAAGCGGACAAAGCTTCCAAGGAAGGGCTTCGGCTGGTAGTGGGTACTTGGACTGTGAAAGAATTTATCGAAGGCAGCACACAGGATTTCTATCACAGGCCATATATAGATATTCTTTGATTATGTTTTATGCATTTTCTATAACCAGGAACAACGGAAATAGTTGGCATATTTTAAACTCTTTTAAGTCTAATTGGCAGCAGGATAATGTATCTTTTTGGATAATATGGACAGGTAGTTATACAACGAATGGACATTTGTATATGATCCAGTCTTTTGTAGAAGCCTCTCACAGTCACAGAACTACATTGAATTGACCGCTATGACAGTTTGAACATTCGCTGTATAGCAAGCCGATCTCTTTATATGATATAATATATCACGTTCATGATTACGAGAGGCATTACATATGAGCATACTCGTATACAACTCCAGCCATACATTGCAGAAGGGGCTGGCACAACATAATCCTGTTATTATGTAGTTTTTTTTTATGTTTTCTTTGTAAAACAGACTTCCAGCTCTGTTAGTTATTGATAGGGATAAGGATTACTTTTTTTGGAACAGCATCAGTGTATGCTAACTTTGTTAATTTTAAAGAAGTCTTTAAAGGCTCATTAATTGAACCAGCATGATGGTTGATATGATTCACGCCTCAGTGAATTTTCAGAATGTAATTTTGATCTCGAAAGATGAATAAAATTACGCTTTTTTTCCTTGGAAAAAAAAATGAGACATTGGTTCCCAAAAGTATTATATGAGCTCTCTTACCTATTTAAGCATTTAATTTGAATTATAAATGAAAAATTGACGACTATAAATTAATAGTTGTCCAGGTTTATAAATTCCATATATATTCATTGGAACATCGATTTTTTGTACATATAAATATGTAAATGTATTTAATGTTACTCTTTCGTTATAGTTATGTATTATGTTGTTTATAGATTCTTGAAGGACTATTTTTATTAGTGTAGACTTGGTGCTAAGATGTTTTAAATTTATAAGCAAGATTAATAAGAAATTGTTTGATAAAAAAAATTTGAAAGATTATTTTATGTTAGTTCTCCCTATAACAATACAAAATGTACATAACTTTTTATTTTTTAAATAAAAAGTTCAGAATTTTTTCTTGGAATTTCTCTCAAACAAAAAAATAAGAGAGAGAGAGAGAGAGAGAGAGAGAGAGAGAGAGAGAGAGAGAGAAAGATCTAATGGGGAGGTGATACTTTAGGGGGTAGGGGAATAGATAGGAGGGTGGGGGTTAGGTGTAGTTGGATGAGTTGAGGAGTGAGAGAGAGTAAGAAAAGGGGTTAGTATGAGGGAAGGGAGAGAGAGAGGGGTGGTTAGGAGTTTGGGGAGGAACTTAGGGAGATTAGAGGGAAAGTGGGGTATATATATGGAGTGTGAGTGTTTGGGTTAGAGAGAGAGGGAGAGGTAATGGAGATGATTTGGGAGGGGAGGCAGGGGGCAGGAAGAGGAGGAGGAGGAGGGTTTATATGTAGGGAAAGGAGGAGGAGGGGTGAGTTAGTAAGAGTTGGGGAGAATGGGAGGGATTAGTATGAGTTAGGAGAAAGATGGGATGTGTGTGTGCGAGAGAGAGAGAGAGTCTGTGTGTGTGTGGAGGGGTGTGGTAGTGGTAGGGGGTGACCTATGGATGTATGTGTGTGTGTGAGAGAGAGAGAGAGAAAGAGAGAGAGAGAGAGAGAGGAAATGGGGAGGTGGTGTTTGGAGAGAAACTTCTTATGGATTGGGGTAGACCACAACAGACTGAATGACACCAGAAAACAATCCATTCCAATATGCAAGAGAAACGAATGGTTCTAACACTAAAGGATATGGAACATGCTTTTTTCCGGACGGTTGATATAGATCCCCATTGAGCTTTTTTGACATGCTTGTATTTATGATTCGCTCTCAACAACAACAAACAAGACAAGAATGATATATACCAAGTGTTAGGCCTACTCTAGCATATATAAAACCATCATGTATAAGCAAATATAACTACATCCAGGGATAAAATATTCATAGTCATACACATGTAATGGACGATAAAAGGATATTTCTATTAATAATAAACATAGATAGAACAATGACAAACTCTGTCGCAACCTCGTCGAAACGGAGAAACCGAGTCCTCCGCTTGGGCCTCCACCACTTCAATCCTCCATCTCAATGGAAATCTTACAAAGAAAAGGTAAGCTTGGGAAGAGAAACAATGTGTGCTCAAAAGGACAAAGGGATCCAGACTCAAGCATAAGAAAATGAGGCAACAATGAACTATAGTTTCCTTGCTCTCCAAAATTCTCCTCCTTCAATGCATCCAAGAGGCTCAATATATAGCCCTCCAATAGACAATGAAGGGTCGAGTCTGAGTGTTTCCAGAAAAATGGAAGGCCAACCATCAAGTTATTTGAGACTCATTGAGGAAAACTCCAATTTTTTTGTTTTTATGCACATTTCTTGATGTACGTGGGCTACATTGGAGCAACTTGGGTGTGCACACGGGTATTATCTTAAAATTCGCCTACAGAAATAAACAAGTGTTTTTTAGGGATTTTCTTGGATCATCAAAGTATAACTTGAGCAAGGGGGGGGCAATGAGTCTACAGAGGAACATGGGAGGCCATAAAAGTGTGATCTACCAAGTGTGGTAAAATCAACTATAACAGGTGGTGTGTTAGGGAGTTGGGGAATAGATAGGGGGTGGGGGTTAGGTGTAGTTCGATGAATTGGGGAGTGAGATAGAATATATCTATGAAGTGATTAGAGGGAAAGGGGGTATATCTATGGAGTGTGGGTGTTTGGCCTAGAGAGAGAGAGGGAGAGGTAATGGAAAAGTGTTGGTTGTGGAGCCTAATCTTCCAAATCTAGAGATATTATTCAGTTGTGATTGTAACCCAGGAGTATTGTACACTTGTTCACCCTGCCTTGGGGTTCAGGGCAGTTCCCTGAAAAAGGGGGTTTGGGGGCAACGCCCCTGAGTCATGGGGGTTTGGGGGTAGCGTCCTCGAGTCACGGGGGTTTGGGAGCGGAGCCCTCGAAGTTTTTTTTTTGGGATGTGTGTTGGCCAACAGTATTGCGAACCCATGGTATTGGGTTAACCCTAGAATTTTTCCCATGGTATTTCCCCTATAAAAGAGAGCATTGTAAATCAACTGGATATGATAATGTATTGTACTGGAAGAGAGACTGTGAGAGTGTGAAGAGGAAGTGCAGCGGTTTTGCTGCAAGGTGTATCCCTTCATCTTTCTGGACTGTAATAAAAGGACTGGCAAATTTCTTTGTGGACATAGCCCATCGTTTGGGTGAACCACATTATATCTGTGTCTCTCTGTAATATTTTAATGTGTTTTGCATCTTGTTTATTGATTTAACTATATATATGTTATTGCTCTGTGGTCCTGTTTTCTAACAAGAAGAGTTGGGGGGGGGGGGAGAGATAGGAGGAGGGGTGGTGACAACCTTCATCGTTTATTTGATTTTAACATATAAGATATATTTTTAATAAACAAAAATATATATTATTTTAAGTATTATTGTATTGTTAAAGTGAAGGACCATCCATGGTAGAAAGAGAGGTTAAAGGAAAATGTCATTTATTTATTTAACATTGATATGTAATAGAAAGTAAAAATCATATATTTTTAATATATAAGAATAAAATAATATATGTATAATTTTTATATAAATCATTATACTTTAAGCTATAACAATATTTTTAAGGTATTAATTTTTAATTAAAATGAAATGAATTATTGAATAATAATAAATAATAGGATGTGATAAAGAGATAATCATTTGTTTTTTAAGATGAAATTAAATTCATTAACTTTTACATCGATGTCATATTGATTATTGCATGGACTTATGTAAACGTATTGTTACCATTTAGTGTTAAAAGACCATTATTGGTGGGCTATGATAGCTTTACTTGTTTTTAGGGAAAACTATATTTACATGGAAATTGTTGATGCCTTCGAAATGTTAGACAATGATAAATCTAAGAGTGTGAGTTATGCACACAATTCTCATGCAAATCTTTTTTCCCAGTGCCTAACACCCGCCCATTTCATTGGCAACATATTGGATACCAAATGAACTTATGTCAATATGTTACCTCCATTTAGGGTTAAAATTCCATTACATGGAGGCTGTGGTTAGCTTTGAATTTCTATAGGGAAGAACTTTAGTTACATGGAAATCATAAACATCTCAAATAGGTTTGAGATGTGGTTAAGAGTATGAGTCATGTACACAACTCTTATCTAGATCCGTTATCTTAGCAATTGATACCAATAGAAGTATTTGGATTCTTTGTCCATTAAGTGTGTTTCTTGACGACTATAAACACCCCACCAAATTAAAAGAACTCAATAAATTGAACCATATACCAAAGGCATATTGTTGATAGCTAGGCTAGAGTTCATAGGTCCAAGTTCAATTGGTTCCCTAAAGGATACTGCTCCCTATTGTGGTGGGTTGTTGAAAGGCCCTCCATCTGAATATTTTAGGGAATACAAGGGGATCCCATGAGATTTTCCTTAGAAAAGAAGGATTTCGTCAAAATAATGGACCAAGTGTGATTGAAGATCTCATTCTTATATGAGATAGACACAAAAGATGAGTTAAGAAACACATTATCAAATTAGTGGGCCAGTGGTAACCAAATATGTTGTCCTTTGTCCCTTATGGTATCCTTAGATTTGGACCAAGATTTTTTTTTTTCAATTAACAATTACAAGAAACAACACATTCACTATGATGCTTATTAAAAATATTGAAGACTTCTTATCATGTGTTCTTGTTAATATAGCACCAATTTATAGAAGCTCATATTTGAATCTGCTTGTTTTGGTCATTGTAACTACCTTTGCTAGGAATATTCAATGATAGCAATAGGATAGTGGAGCAATAAAATAAAACAAAAGGAGAAATAAAACACATAAGAGAACAATATAATAGAGACACCCACATGCGTGATTCACTTGATATGGGCGTGACATCAACAGAGAAACAACCAGTCCTTATTTTTATTATGTCCAACAAAATGAAGAGATACAACTTGCAACACATATGTTGCAACCTCCTCTTCAATCTCTCAAAAGTCTCTCTCAAACTCCACTCAACCTTAATATAATTCCTTCTCTAAAAGATGGTTACCTTCTAGGGAAAAAAGACACAAACATAATATCTACCATTAGATATGTAACCTACTGATGAACAATCCATATTGATCATGACTATATTTACATGGAAATCATAGATGCCTTCGAAATGTTGGATAATGATGGGCTAAGATGTGAGTTATGTATGCAATTCTCATGAAAATCTATTGTCTCAATGCCTACACTTTCCCATTTATTAGGAACATATTGGCTACCAAATGAACTTATATCAATATGTAATCTCCATTTAGGGTTAAAAGACCATTACATAGGGACTATGGTTAGCTTTGACTTGCTCTAAGGAAGAAATTTAGCTACATGGAAATCATAGAAATCTCAAAGATATTTGAAAAGGATGGGGTTAAGAGCATGAGTAATGTACACAAATCTTATCTAGATCCACTATCTTAGTGATTAACACCAATAGAAATATTTAGACTCCTTGTCCATTGAGTATGTTTCTCCATGACTATAACACCCCTCCAAAATAAAAGAACAAGGGCTGGCACAATCAATTGAACCATCTACCAAAAGAATATTGTTTAGAGGTAGGCCATAGTTCATAGGTCCAACTTCAATTGTCTCCCTTGAGGATACTACTCCCTATTGTGGTGGGTTGTTAAGCGACCCTCTATATTGATATTTTAGGGCCCATACAAGGGGATCCCATGAGGTTTTGCTTAGAAAAGAAGGAGATTGTCAAACTAATGGATGAAGTGTGATTGAATATATTATACTTAGCTGAGATAGACACATAACATGAGGGAAGAAAGACATTTTTAAATTAGTGGGCTAGTGGAAACCAAACATATTTTCCTTCGTCCCTTATGGTATCCTTATACTTGGATCACGAAACTATCTTTTGTGTTTCAATTAATAATTCCAAGAAGCAACACATTCTCTCATATGCTTATTGAAAAAATTGAAGACTTCATATTATGCATTCTTGTTAATCTAGCAACAATTTATAGAAGCTCATATTATGATCTACTTGTTTTGGTCATTGTAACTACCTTTGTTAGGAAGATTCTATGTTAGAAATAGGATAGAAAAGCAATAAAATAAAATAAATGCAGAAATAAAACACATAAAAGAACAGTACAATAGAGACACCAATATATGTGGTTCACTCGATATGGGCTACATACATTGAGAAATAACCAATCCTTCATTTTATTCTATCCAACAAAATGAAAAAATACAACCCGCAACACATTCATTGCAACCTCCTCTTCAATCTCTCGCAATCTCTCTCAAACTCCACCATATCCTTCATATAAATCCCTCTCTAAAAGAGGGTTAGCTTCTAGGGAAAAAATACACAAACATGATCTCTCCCATCAAATATGTAACCTAATGATGAATGATCAATATTGACTATGAAATTACAAAATTTTACAAGGATTTGTTTCCATAAAATGCCTTTTAACGATGATGTTCTTTTACAAGGATATGATTTATATATGTCTACCTTACCTATTCTAATCAATATTGTAAAGCGCATTTAGGAAAAGTTTTAAAACAATTGAGGTATTAATAATTTTATTTTTGTTTAAAAAAAATGTACTTTCCAATACTTGATTGCTTGAATTCATGGAAAATGTTGACAAGCAGATTAATTATAATTGTTAAACCGGTTAATGTAACCAATGGTGGAAGAGTGCTTTGTTTCTTTGTCTATGGAAACCTAATGAATGTTTCAGTTGGATACAAAAATGAATGATCACTATAAAGAAATTCATTTCAAGAATGGAAAATTTCATGATGGATGTGTTGGTGATGAATATTTTCATGTAGCCATATGCATCGTCCATGAAAGGCAAGTGTCGCGATTATGTTTTGTGGAATATCTTGTTTTTATCTATAATGTAGTTTATGTAAGTGTATTGCCACCATTTAAAATTAAAATATGATTACATAGGGGCTATGTACGTTTTATCCTATTTAGTGTCCATGTTGCTTGGAACTTGATAAAGAAAAAAAGCTCATCGTCTTTAAGGGTGACTAGAAGGTAGCGTGGGAATGATGTATATAGAATTGTTTTTCCCTTTATGAAGAGGACTTTAGTAAAAGGATATCATTTAGAGTGGGGAATCAAACTTTTCACATGAAAATGGAGCCCATGCAACAACTTAACTGAATAAGATGATGGCCATCAACCAAACTCTTTACTTCTATCTCTTTAACAAATGTGCTATATTGTTTTTTATTCGCACTTGGGATCACTATTCCACATTTACCATATGTAGGAATAACTTTCAATATATATATATGAATCTTGAAAATTGTATTTGTGCATTGTGTAGAATCTCTATGGTGGGTTCTCATGGTTGGTTTGGTTGACACTTTGGTTATGCGCTTTGACATGTCATGGCTCATACACATAGTTTTGACTATGGTAGATTTCAATGCATGGTTGACTTTCAAGGTAATATAGACAATGGGGTCAACGAAAAACCAATATTTTTTTATAATATTTATACAAGAAAACCTTTGATTCGACTTTTATATCATAACTTCAATGAACATAGAGGTTTAGTTTGACCTAAGAGAGCATTAAAAAATAGGTATAAAACCCAGTATAACCTTAAATTGCACAAAATTATATCTAAAATATTTAGACTTGGGTACATGTAGGGGTTTAGTTTGGTCTAAGATATATGCTATGGCAATGCCAACTATATTTAATTTGTTGTTAACTTCACCTACATTTTTTATTTGACTTCCTATTTGTGATATTTGGGATTTTAAAGTTCACCTTTCCTTGGCCTTCCTTGCAAATCTGGTAGCTCGTTTGTGATGGTACTCATGGTACAAGGCTAGGTCTACAACATAGAAAAACTTTAGTCCATGCACTTTCTTTGAGGCTTTTTTCCATAACACCAATTCGATTTTAGTTTCCTTTTTTCAACTATTTCACCCTCTAACAAAAACCTATCGACGTATTATTGCACCTTTTTGGGGCAATTGCTAATAATTATATGTCAATATAGTAAAAAATACATACATAACATAGTTTTGATATAGTTTATGTAGTACAAAGAGGTATAGTAAAAAATACATAGATAACGTAATTTTGATATAATTTATAGTAAAAAATACATAGATAACGTAGTTTTGATATAGGTTATATAATTTTTGATCTACATACATTCTTTTAAATTATTTAGCCATTATAACCATGTGCCAAATACTATCTTCAAAAAGAAACCTCCATAGACTCTTGGCAACCAAAGCTCCAAATCCCTCACCCACCCATGTTTTTCGGTTTGGATATGGCATCTAGACATATCAAATGAAATTTGTTTTTTTCCTTAGACCCTCTCCATAGGAAATTAAACATCATCGATCTAGTGGCATTTAGCACTGATCTTTAAAGAATATGTCATCATAAAGATGAAACAAGTGGAAATAGCAACATAGTTGCTAAGTACCTGCCTCTTAAGAAAAGTTTCAAGAAAATAGTAATAGGTTGAATATAAAAAAAAAAGTAACAATAGATGTAGCAAAAAGATGTTCTATGAAACCACCACCAATGTTAGATGGATGACTTCATACTCTTTAAAATAGTTTGAGTTTTTACATATACTTCAATTGGAGGCCTAATAAAACAAGTGACAATGCTTACCTTGTAATGGTCAATGATTATTGTTGTCTTCATAACTGATATAAAACCCTGTTATTGAAAGCATTTACATTTGAATAATGAATGAGTTCTTATAGTTGGTTATACTTGGATGAATGATAAAACAAGATCTAAAACCCTGGAAAATATTAAAAAAATTCCAATTTTATATCGCTGCTACTATTTCCATTGGAATCATTCTTATAAGACGAGAATATTTAATTCGCCTTGCATTGAGGTTTTTCACTCGTTTCCCTGGTATATCCATCAATCCAACCATAAGACATGAGAGGACCTTTACAAAAAAAATCTGCCGCGAACATAAGGGGACAGGCAGGGTAGCAGGATCTCAGGCGGGTGGATGATTTTTCTGTCACTAACCATGGCGACGACGGTTCTTGTCCAATTTTGTTTATATAATTGCCATGAACATGGGCTGAAGCCTGAAGTGAAAATGACTGCTTAACCGTATCTCTTCAGTTTTGTTAAACATTTTTTTTATTAGGTGGCCTTATTAGTGATCCTATGGATTATTATCAATCATGTTGATAGACTTTTTTTATTTGAGATTTAGGATAGATTACAGCTTATGTTTTTTCATGTATGGAGGAGAATGAGATAAGTGTACTGTCCAGATTGATTTTATGGATGTCATTCAAAATTCGAAATAAACAATTATAAAAAATAACTTGTAGCTAGCTGACAAATGGATAACCAAGAGTTCATGCCACATAACTAGAAGAAGAATAATGTGAAATAAAAAGAAAAAGAATATAAAAGTTGATAGATGGATAACTGGCATTTGAACCATGAACTAGTTTAACTAAAAGAATATGACGAATAAAAAATTATTTCCAAACTGTCTTTCATTTCATAATTATCTGAGCTCAACTATTTGATATCTATGAACTTGATCCAACCACAAACTATGTAAGTGTGCTAATATATACACTGATCTCTTTAAATTGTTTTGAAGTTGGAAGAATTACATGTTTCATGAGAGAGTTTCATGAGAGTTAAAAACGTAGAGAACAAGTGGTGATCTCTTAATTGGATTGTTTTGATAAGGTCGGATGAATTACTGTTTCCTGAGAGTTAAAGAATGGACACAGTAATTTTATTTGGGAGATTGGAATCCCAAAAGAGCAAGCCTACAACCTTCAGATCAGTTTATCGACATTTCCCCATAAAAATATTTATACGCTTGACTAGCAGAAGGCCATGGAACAATCACATCGTAACATTTTTTGAATCCACGATATAGTGTTGCCGTAGACGACTATAAATTCAATTTGTTGCATGTAAGTAATTTCACACAATTTAGTTGAGGAAATTGAGATTTACTAGCTATTAATTTGGTACAGTCCTGTTTGCGGATAGTTGGGAAAGTCAGAGTTGGAGTCTTTTCCCTTCATGATCATTCTCGCCAGAGAGCTCTTCCAGGGATTTGCCCACTGTTTCAGGGATCAAGAACGTGAAAACGAAACCGATAGCGTTCGTTGCTGCTAAGATAAATAGAGAACTTTTAATGCCAATCCATGAGCGGTGGCCTATCTCTGCTTGCTCAACCTCGTAGAGAAAACCGAAGGCCCCGACTATGGCTCCTGCTTTGCCTGCTGCGACCGATATGCCGTGTCATGTAGAACGCAGCCTTGCTGGGAAGATCTCTGCAGGGACGATGAATGTGGTGGCATTTGGACCAAAGTTTGAAAAGAAGAAGGTGAAGCAATAAAGTACAATGAAGGCCCCAGGATTGCCGCCGCAATAGCCGTTGTCACATTTGTGGCCTTGCCAGTGGTTGTATGGGATAGTAAGCGCGAGCATGAAGACTGTCATGAAGAAAAATCCCATCAGTTGAATTGGTTTTCTACCAATTAGATCAACAAAGGCCACTATGAACCAGTAGCCTGGAACTATCGAACACAGAGCAACAATAGACTACGCTCTTGCTATTCGATAAACTTCTTCTATGGCGTTCATTGTTTTAGGCGGAGGAAGCCATCCAACAGCAGTGAAGATGTCCTTCATTATATAAATTATAAGATTTTCCATCTTATATATTTTAGGGATTATAATAATGTAAGTTCAATTTCTATTATTTAAATTACCATATATATTTAGTAGTAATAATAAGTATGTAAGTTAAATCTCTTTTATTTAAATAATCATTTTAAATATTAATAATAATAATTACTTAGCCAACAAGGGTGTGGCGAGGATCAGCACAGCTTCCCCTAATTACAATAAAATAATAATAATAATAATTACTCTAATAGTGTTTTGAACGTTTCTTTTCAAAATTATATCAATTGCATCATCCATATGTATTTAGGTTACAATTTTGTATATAAAATTATATCAATTGCATCATTCATATTATAATTGCATCATCGATAATGTATTTCCGTTACAATCTTGTATATAATAATAATAATGTATATGAAATCTCTTTTTCTTAACTTAGTCTTTTTAATAAGTTAGACCTTAGAATCAGAAGTCTCTCCTTAGCAGCACTTTTGTACCTTACATAAACTTTTTTTTCATTAGCTTTATATCCTATTGTTGGTTGACACTAAAAAAATATTTAATTAAAAATTTTAATTAATATAAAAAATTCAATTGAAAGTATACCTTTTGCGCATTAGAAATTAAGCTTTCCTTCTAGATCTAGTGGAAGCCCCGGTTAATATAAAAATAAAATAAACTATGCATGTTGGGCATTGAAAATTAAGATTTGCTTTAAGTTTAGTGGTAGCGTCCAGGGAGACAAACGAGGCGTAGGTAGGCCCAGCCCAGGTCCTACCATTTGTCTGCTTGCAGCTATATGTTGATTATACGTGCGCACGAATGTAAGAAGAGAATCCCATGTATAGATGAAATAAAACAATGAACGTGAGCGCACGTTGTTGGATTAAAATTATATCGTCCTTTTATTTTCAACGATTTGCCATGTAAAGGATATACTTGCAATGTGCCCACCGGACCGAGTCGTGCCCTTAGAATTCGAACTCGAGACCTCTCAAATGAGGATACGAAGACAAAAAATAACAAATTGAATGAAGTCTACCACCCTTGCTCATGCAGTGCAAATTGTAGGAGCAATAAATTTTACAATACCATTTCCAGCGCCTATCTATAATAAATATATCTATTATTTCTTGTTCCAAACAATTGCTAATGCCTACCTATAATAAATATATATATTATTTCTTGTTCCATACAATTGCTAATGGTAGAAATAGGGGCGTGTCTCTAATGCTGGAGCCTATGCAGCCAAAGTTACATCACTGTTTCCCTTACTATCCTAAGGGAAAAGCCAAGAAGGTGTGAGCTGAAAGTTTCCATTCTTGTCCAGCTAAGATGGCTTCCTGTGAAATTAAATTTTATCTTTTCTTTTTCCAGTGATTAGGATGCAACAACACTGGTTAATAATGTAGAAATATAATCCAGAGTTAAACTAATGTAACCGAGCCTTGCCTGTGTTAGAAATTTTCTTTGTGGAATTCGAATTTAGTGTTCAACGTGTGGTTGTATTTTTTGGCTAAGTCTCTCAGCTCCTTGGCCAAAATGAGAGGCCCGCAATAGAACACCCCTGCATTCAAGCTAACACTAATATAAGAAGGGCCGATTTCAGAAGATCTATAATTTGCTTACATTTTTCTGAAATTTTAAAGGCTGGAGTTACCAATTCTAGCATCTCTATTAGAAGAAGCAACTTTTGAAAAAACCTTTTTCCAATTTGGCTTGGCAAAGTGAGTTTTGACCTGCAGACCAGTGGACATTTCAAAGCTCAAACAATGGATTTCTACCCTAGAGCAAAAAATAAATAAATAAAATATGTACCCTGGTTCCTGAGAGAATATCGACGACATTCTTGGCATGATTCATAGCTTGCACCATTGTAATTAAAGCCGACCTGGCATCGCCTTCTTCATAAACGCTCCTCAGGTAGTTGCGCATTTCTATGGTGGCCTGGATTCACAGACATCCAATATCGGTTATTGGTTAATCCGTTTTCAATTGAAAAAATTTTGGTATTTGCAAACTGCGCGATGAAATGGGATTTACCTTCTTGTCCATCTCAGCTATTTCGTTCATAACTCCCTTGAACCAGTCGAAGGAGCCTTGCTCCCTCGTGACCCATTAGAAATAAGCGTTCATCGGACCCTTGTTATTTTTTTTCCTCTAGGAAACAGAATCTGCGATTTTGATATGATTTAACATGTCCTTAAGAATGCTTATGAAAGGAGTAGTGCTAATTCCGAGCCCTATCAGAAGCAGTACGTCATATTTCTTGTAATTTTGTGTCGGAGCTCCGTATGGTCCATCGATCCGAATCTTGGGAAACCTGCACAGGGTTCGTTTGGTTAAATACTTTGAATCTTGGATATCTGAGATTTTGATTTGGTCGGTTTATCTTTAACATACTTGGATTTGCTTTGGTCATCTCCGTAGAGTCCAGTTGCACGCTCGACTCTTAGAAGGCCGCTTTTTCCAGCAGTAGGGGGCTCCATTGTCTATAAAGATCTGTGATTAGAATTTATAGCCGAGAGTAAACTTCATATTACTGAAGCTTAAAATACTAAAGCACTCATCACCTAAGAGAAAACTCTTTTCATCTCCTGTGTCCAGTCTCCAACTGTTCTGATATCCACGTTAATGTGTTCATCATCCGGAGCAGAGGTGATCGAGAATGGGTGCCTATATGAAGAAAGTTAGAAAAAAAATGTAACAGTTATGGAAGAAACCCTGTAAGATCATACAATTTTATAAATTCTAACGTATATTCGAAACTTACCATTTGAATGGCGAGATCTCGGGACACTGGAGAAACAAATACATTCCGCTCTTGTACTCAAAGCCTGCAGGTTTTGACATATGCAAAGCCAGGACGTTTCCACGATAAACTGCTGCCTGCGAAATGAATAAGGCAGATATGTTGATTGCACTTGAAAAGGATTTCGAGCCGGTGGTCACGGGAAGCATCCAAATGGTTCCAGGCATTGGCGATCGGCTGCTGGTAGGCACCACGGTCCACACTGCAGCGACAGCAGCAGGAGGCATGAGCCAGATGGCAATGGGATATAATTTTTATTTTTTTAGTTTTATTATTATGACGTCATCTTGCCACATGTCAACTCAAATCCATATACCAAATCCCAAAGCTTACATCATCTTCTATCCACCAATCAACTGTTTACAAAAATAGTTTTTTAACAAAATTAGAAAAAATATTTTACAAATCCCTAAGTCATACTTTGCAAAACAACTTTTAATTGTTTATAGCTGCCTCAAAACACACCAACTAAAACCAAAGTCGAAAGAGTTTGACTTGCAATCGATTACAATATACCTGCAGGTATAATAATTGATACAATTCAATAAAGCATCTTATAAAAAGTTTGGTCCAATTAACATTAATAAAAAATATATCATTATTTAACACTAAGTCATAGTAATTCAATCAATTTAGTAAACATTTTCATTAAAAAAAAATCAAACTATTTAAAAAACTATTAAGTTAAATCAATTATAAATAAAAAGTTAAATACATAAATCATTTCAAAATTTATAAAGTTAAATATATAAATAATTTAATAATTGGAATTTACCTAATCATAATTTATTAATAATTAATTATTAACAAAATCTTAATCAATTGGTTATTAACATCCATTATAAAAAATATAGCCTAATCAAAGCATTATTCCGTGTTACGAACTAGTGTGATTAGGGTTTCCTTATGGTTTATTCTTTGCTAGCGATGGATCCTCCTCCTATAGCGAATCCTGCTCCGAATGTGAGACGCAAGGTAGTGGAAGAAAGTTTCAGGAAAATTAGGGCATCCCATCCTCTATCGAGTAAGCCTATTGCGCAAGAGTCCAAGTTCGTCTAGCGAGCATTTATTCTGGAAGTGAATCTTTCTTCAACTACATCAAAATATAAAGTTGTTGTTTTATCTCAAAAATGGTTGGTTGGCCATTTCATACGACTATGGCCTTCACCTTGAGCCATTGAAATATGGCGAGATAAAAACTAGCACTCATTGATACATAGTGAAGTTCAACAAAAAATTTGTTGAAGGGGTTTCTTTGTCTTTCTCTTCGAGCAAAAGGAAGGCAAAGACCTTATCTTCAGGAATGGGCAGTATTTTATGGAGCCAAGAGGTATGTTTCTCAATAAATAGAATTTTTCCTTTGACGCGTAGAAATATACCCCTTCCGCCATTCTAGTCTAGGTCAAACTGCCTCATCTACCGTTGCATTTCTAGAATGATGAGGATTTGAAGGCCATAGGGAAATCATTAGGGAAATATATTGACAAGTTAGAGAAAAATCCCCCTAATTTCTCATATGCAAGAATTTGTGTAGAAGTGGATTTGGAAAAGGGCCTCCCGAAAGCAATAAATATTTCTATGGAAGGATGGAATCATCTTCAAACAATAGATTATGAGAAAATATCATTTAAATGCAAAGTTTGACATGAATATGGTCACTTTTCCAGGCTATGCCCAAAAATGAAGCAACAAGACACAAAAGAAATGCCAAGAGAAGAATGGAATAAGGTCACAAGAAAAAATGGAATAAAACAAATCCAAACTCTGCATAGTCCCCTTCAAAAAAGAAGGATTCCGAGAACAAGTTTCACATACTCTCCTTAGAGAATAATGAAGAGGAAGAGGAAGTCGTAAAGAATAAAAGAACGAAAGAAAATAAGAGGGAAGAAGGCGATCTAATATTGATGGAAGTGGGACAGGAGGAAAATTATGTTTCAATCCCTCCTAAGCAAGCTTTTGTAGAAGTTAGATCAAAATAATCTCAAAGCTCAAGGGGATCAGTAACTAGATCTATATAGAAGGCACAACTAGAGTAAACATCAGAGAGCAAAGAAAAAGAAGTAGAACCTCAAACAAAAAGGAAGGAAACCTAACAAAACAATAAGAAATATGGAAGCAGCGATGGAGAATACGACAAGTAAATAGACTAGTTTGGATCATCATATAAGAATCATCTCGACACAGAAACAAATACAAGGAACAACAAAGGAGAAGAAGGATAATCCCAACATGCCAAACCAAAAGAAATAATGAAAACAGTCTCTTGGAATTGCAGAGGGTTAAGAGGAAAACAAAAAATGGAATCAGTAAAGAGGATAAAAACATTCGAATCCACAACAATATTCATGCTCGAGGAGACAAAAATGCAAGAGATAGATAGTAGGAAGGTAATGAGTAGAATATGGAAAAATAGCAAAGGTAAAGTTGTAAGTTCCTTGGGAGCCTTGGGAGGGATTCTAACTCGGTGGGATAAAAGTATATACGGGCTTTGATCTTTTTCAAAGAATCGATTTTTTTTATTTGTGGAACTTGAGGAATTAAGTAATAATGAATTATTTTGGGTTGGAAACGTTTATGGGCCAACATTACCTGGGAATAAAGAAGAATTATGGAATTCCCTAGAGATGCATCGTGAAGGTAAGACCCAGGACACTTGCATCATAGAAGGGGAATTTAATGCCACTATCTCAGTGGAGGAGAGAAGAGGTAACTCTAAGGTATGAGACCCGTTTGGAGAAAGGCTTGAAGATATTTTGGCCTCCTAAAACATGTTCGACATCAAACCAAAGAGAGGAAAGTTTACTTGGAACAAAAAAAGAACAGGCCCAGGACAAAATGCTGCTAGGATCAACAGATCTCTCATAAGCACCTCATTTCTTAGAAAATCCTCTATTGCGGAAACAATTTTTTTCTTCTTCTTATTCTTTAGACCATAGACCCATTTATTTATTCTTCTCAACGATTGAGAATTTGGGGCCAATTCCCTTTCGTTTCAACCCTGCTTGGATGAAGTTAGAGGGTGTGATAGATGTAGTAAAAGAAGCTTGGAATATTATTGTCTTTGGTTCCCCAAGTTTCATTTGGGAAACCAAGCTCAAAAATGTAAAGATGGCCCTTAAAAAATGGGTTATGAAATATTACATTGATCTAGGGACGAAGAAAAAGGAAGTAATGAGAGACTTAGAAGACTTGCAATGCAAAATGGAGGAGGAACATATCACAAAGGAAAATCTGTGGAAAGAAAAGGAGTTGGATAGAAAGTCTCAAGATCTTGCTAGTAAAGAGGAAGATGAATGTCGTCTGTGCTCCAGGAGCCTTGGGTTAAGTGGAGGGGATATAAACACTAAGATTTTCCATAACCACTATAAGGAGAGGCAACATAGGAATACCATGTTAGAAAAACAAGATTGCAGAGCAATAACCATAAAACAAGATGCAAATATTAAACACGTAAACACATTACAAGAGAGACAACATTATAACATGGTTCACCCAAGATGGGCTACGTCCACAAAAAAATTGCTAGTTCTTTATTATTATATCATCCAACAAAATGAAGGGATACAACCTACAACACACCCATTGTTCTTGCTCTTCACTCTTTGACAATCTCTCTCACACAATCACATAGATCTCTTTTTCATAATGCTACAATACAATACACAACCGTATTACAATGTATTCCTTTTATAAAGGGAATACCATGGGAAAATACTATTGGATGCCCAAAGTCACAAGCTCGTAAATCACCCATTATTGACCAATTCATGACTATGAAATTACAATATTTTACAAGGCATTTTTTCCTAAATTTTTGCTATGAGGGCGCTGCCCCCGAAACCCTGCCGGGGGGGGGGCTCCCAAATTAGTCATCACCCCCCTAGACCTACCATGGTAAATTTAGCGGGGGGAATCCCCCCACACCTCTCATCATGGTATTAGGATCCAAACATGGCTAAAACATGAAGTCTAGAATCAAGAAGACCAAGCTCCACAACCAACACACCATAACAAAACTAATAAAGGATAATGGAGAAAGGATAGTTCATAAAGAGAAAATCAAGGAGGAGATCAATATTTTTTTTTGAAAATCTATATGGTGAGGAGGAAGAGGAAAGCCAAGAAGAAATGGAGCAAATGAGTCCAAATATTCCTTCCTTAATATCAAAAGAAGACAATGAGTTCATGGGCCGACCAATCTTGAAAGAAGAGGCTTGCAATGATGTTTGGGCTATGAATCCTAATAAATTGTCTAGGCCTGATGGTTTCTCAATTAATTTCTATAGAAGGTGCTGACCAATCATAAAAGACTTAATTAGAATGCTCAATTGGACTAGAAGCTGAGATAAAATTGGAGATGCCACCAATTCCTCCTTTCTCACTTTGATCCCAAAAGAAAAGAACCCATCTTCTATTAGATGATTCATGTCAATTTCCTTATGCAATTCGTCTTATAAAATCCTCACGAAGGTCGTCTCCAGTAGAATAAAGAAATTTATTCCAAATCTCATTTTAGCTAACCAAAATAGGTTTATAACTGGAAGACAAATCTTTGACAATTTTCTCGTGGTCCAAGAAACAATCGACTCTATTCAAAGAAACAAAGAAAGAATATATGGCCATTAACCTTGACTTATCAAAAGCTTTTGATAAAATTAATCATAATTTCATTTTATTGTTTCATGGAAAATTTAGGTTCTCCAACAATTTTATAAGATGGATCTATGCTTGCATTCACACTCCTTGGATATCTTCTCTAGTAAATGGTCGGACAAAAGATTTCTTCATAATCTCTCGAGAGATACAACAAGACTGCCCCATGTCTCCCGTCCTCTATATCTTAGTAGCGGATTCCCTGAGCAGGAGACATAACATATTTATGACATAAAGAATTATCCCAGGGTTGACGCTTGTTAAGGGGTCCAACCAACAAGCTTAGTTGTTCATTGCCATTTCACAGGTCTTTCCATGTGAGAGAGTTTTGTATTTAATTTATTTAGTTGAGTGTAGATATACAAATTCATAATATATATAATCCGCCATTTTACTTGTAAAAACGTTCTCTAACTAAATTATATATATCCATATTCCTCCATGAATTTTGGTTCTATCAAGGTTTTTCTTATTTTGCAGTTTGAAAGTTGTTTTTTATTATGAAAAAACGTTTTGGAAATGGAATCGTTGCATACACTTCCGCTTATCGAAAATGTATTTTTAAATGGATTTAATATTTAAACATATTTTAAGATTCCAAATTAAAATTAATATTAATGTTTATTAAATTCATATAATTTAACAACATCATATTATGATGAAAAAAAAACAATATGTAATTAAATACAAATATTTTACAATTGAAAAAAATACAAGTTATAAATTTATAAGTTTAAAATATAGTTTAAACTATGTTAATGATATTTATATTTATAAAATAGAATTATGAATTTGCTATTTGTAATTTTATATAGTTAACATGTAATTTAAATTTTTTTAAGTAATATATAAATTTTAAAATTTAATAATAAAGTTTATAAAATTTATATCATATATATTAAAAAATTAAATTTTATGAAATAATTAAAATTATAAAGTTATAAATGATAAAAAATAATAATAATATTAAAATATCATAATTTCTAAATTTAAAATGAAACTTGAATGCTTTTGGTAAAAGAAAATTGATAAGTAATAAACCCTTTAGAACATTAAATGCATTTATTTGCTTTAATAAACATAAAAAATAAAAATAAAATTGTTAAGATAATAATAAATTCTTGTAGGTTTCAAATTGAAAGAATCTTCTTAATACCCATCTTAAATTGCTATTTTAAAATATTTATTAGTATATCAAACATGGCCATCACAAACTAATAAAATAATAAAAAATATACTTATAATTTAAAATATATATTTATAATTGATTGATGTAACTTTAATTAATGAATATTAAATTTCATATATTACATGAATGTATTATGAAACTTTAATTCTTGAATATTAAATTTTTGATGATGATCGATCTACTTTGGTTTATGAGACCTTAAAAAGGATAATACTCGGTTTACTTTAAAATCTTGTTCATATGTTTAAAAAGCTTGCCAATGTAACATCCCTTCAGTACGCGATTGGAAACGACAGAGTGAGAAAGTTACTAAAACGATGATTGGGGATGAATCCACTAGGGAGAAAGTTACAATATAGCTTTGGGGGCCTAGTAGACTTGTTTGGTGTCATCCTAGGTTTAATGGCTATGTACCTTGTCTTAAACTTCGAACATACTTAATTTGTAAGAGAGATATGCAATTTTTTTTATATATGACAAGCAAACCTTATATTTATAAATGGAACCATCACTTGGTTAGTTAAAGTGAGGAATTGCTATTATATTTTGAAATTCCTATTGATCTTGGGAGGGTCGAAACCCTCAACATAGAGCGATGGTAAAGGATACTGCTTTGGCGATAGTGATTAACCACTAAACCTCACTAGGGAACATTTTGAAAATAAAGAAATGCTATGAAATAAACATACGTATACACATAGATATATTTCATTAAACATTACATGTATATAATATAGCGCAAAAGAAAACCTAAATTTATAAACTAAAAGATTCTTGGTGTCGTGAGGGTTGCAATCGTGGAGTTACTCAACCAAGAAGTAGCATATCACTGGAAAAGATACGCTTCCATGATTTGTGGGAGGGACTGCCTCAACGTGGCAAGTCACCTTTTTCATTTGTCTTCTTGATGGCATTAATCGCAAACATTTGGAAGTGTTTTTGCGCCACTTGGTAGTGGAATCAGATGTATAGAAGGTCGTCATGAAGGAAGCTGGGGAGACCAGCATATTTACTTGGGCTTCATTTTCCATGACTGTTCTGTGGACGGTTGCGATGCATCTTTGCTACTAGAATACAGTGCAAATATTTCGAGTGAGAAGAGGCGTGAGCCAGTCGCTATAGCTCAACAGGTGGAAGTGGAGCTGTGTTGTTTGTGGTATGGAATTTCATTTTTCTACAATAATATTTGTTAAAACTTTTATCAGTATTACGGATTTAGATCGATGAAATTAGTATAGATCCGGCTATGTAATTTTGTTACCTGAGTTTTTCCTTTACCTCTGCTATTTTTATACTGGAAATGATAGATCTGCGTTTTTTGGATCATATCCAGTCTTGAACACCCGCAATAGTATGCTTGCGAGTTATCTTCTACACCTGCGTTTTTTTGGGTTATATTCAGTGTGTTATACCTGCAATTTTCTTTAATCTCCTTAGTTTCCTGTGTTTTGATTTACATATTTAGATCTGGCAATTTTATCTCCTCATTTACCTTGGATCTGGATTAAGAACGGATCCGCGGGCTCCATCATTGATATCTCATTGTATGCAACTACCACGAATCTGCGGGCTCCATGGTTTGCAATGTCCGGTCTGCATCGAGGTTTGGCAGTTGGAGGAATAATTCATACAAGCATAGTGGTGAACACATGAAAAAGAGAGATTATAAATTGTTAGGGATTCGATCTCAGATATCTCCATACAAGGTTTGTATGGAGCATAGGAAACTTACTCCATGGTTGTTTTTTTGTTTTCCTCAACACAAGTCAATGAATGCACGTATGTGCAGGCGTTTGTTCCTTTCCAATCTTTCAGCCAGGCAACTTCTGCATTGGCTAATTTGGGATGATGTCGATTTAACTTTTCTGGACGCATTGCACACATTACCAAAATTCCCAAAACCGAATTAGGGACACCTTTGCATTTTAATTTGGAATCTGAAACATGTCTATATAATATAGCCTTGACTTTCAAAAGCTCAAGCTCGATAAGAATTGGAGATTGGATCTCGGTCCCAGTCATCTTTATAAAAAGAACCTGAGTATACAAGTAAAAATGGCTATGCGCTTTGATGCTTGAGTTTTGTTTTTGTGTGTTATGAATTGGGAATATCCTTCTGCCAACCCGTGTGCTTTATGTTCGAGCTTTAACTTGGCTATGAGCCTAGGTATTGTGTGTTATGAATTGTCTTAGGTCAAGTTTTAAGCTCTTTGAATCCAATCCTATGTTAAAGATTCGGAGGAAAACCTATTCATCTAATTTTTATGGTTGGAAATTGAAGCATTCCTTTAATGGTTTTACATCATAGATTATTCCTATAGGATTCTAAGAGCTGCATGTATGTATGCTTTAGTCCATGTTTTATGTCCAACTTTTGTGCTTGAATGTGTTCTTCATATATATGTGCTTTCCTTTTATAATGTTCCTCTTGTTGAAAATACACATTTTCCTATATGATCCAAAGACCCATTATAATATTTGAGATTATATAAATTGTTTATGAGAAGATCTTTCTTTATTCTCCAAGCTAAATTCCACTCATGATTATAGTAAAGGATAAGTATTATGGTAGAAAGGAAGCAAATTTGATTAAGAAATTATAAAGGAAAAAATATGGACTTTAGGGTTAGGTTACCAAGGCAAGTTGTGGATAACTTATTTTAATGGTGAACCTTTTGTATT
>LPNX010018709.1:146719-239286 GCA_001517045.1 Pseudotsuga menziesii | reverse complement strand
TGTTTCCTAAACATGTAGTTATATGTTCATAATTTATCATGAACCATGAACCATGAACATTTTGATGGGAGACATTACTTTATAGGAATAGAGATATTGGAAATATCTTACTATAAGATGTATATATACTAAAGGGAAATTTAATGCTAGGAATATATTTATATGTAAAGTGGAAAACTTTAATATTGAAAATATAGACATCTAGGTGTAAGTCAAACTTTGCTATGAGCTTGAAGTTGTATTTATGGAAGAACATTACCATATTTAGATGTTTATATGTTGGAAACTTTTCCATGAATAAATGTATGTATGAAGATTTACCTTGAACAATTAAGAGTATATTGACCAAGTATAATTTAGAATATGTGATGTATAACGTAAGGTTTGGAGTAAAGGAGTTTATACATGTAAGACCTGGTAACATCTCAGGTTAAATTTTATACCCTATCACAATAAGCTTTGTAAAGGAGTTAAAAGGTCTCCCGAACCTTAGTGGATTTGTCGCTGAACTCAGGGGTGACTTGGACGGATGAACATACGTCAAATGAAGCCTACGGTTGGGAGGAAAGTTGTAGACATGTTTTCAGTATCCCAAGCTTAAGTAGCATCAAAGAAGTACCTATAATGTTTAATTTTGTTTACAGAAATTATCGTGCAACTTACATGTTCTATAGCACTAATATGTATATTGAGTGTTGGATGCAGAATCTATAACTCGTTGATGGAAGGGAATTGGAATGGATCTAGAAAGACAGTGCAGAGTAATTTAAATTGTTTATGAGTGTACATGTTTAATTAGTCCTGTAACAGTTAACCTTGTTATATGGATTCAATTTATCTGGTTCTAATATTTATGTTGAGGTTGCATGACGATAAGTGGTGGGTGCAGAAACTGTGTCCCAAGGCTGCGAAAGACATTGAAGTAATAAAAGAAATGGGTAATGGGTAATCATTATTCCATTCGAGGGACAGTCTAGCGACTAATGTAATGATTATATCTATTTTAAATAAGATTCGCTTACGTAGAATTGTATTAAAGTGATTGTAGTTTGATGGTTCTTAATTGTGAACAAAATGAGATTTTATATTTGAGGTATAAGTTCTTATAATTATTATTGTACTAGTATGGTTATTAATATAGCCCTTTTGTCGACTACTCGGTGGAACTTAATCAAGTTGATTTACAGTTTCTTATATGAATAGATGAAAATGATAATAGTGTTTACAATTATGTGATTACACACTCTCAAGAGACTAACATAGTTGACTTGTATGGATATAGTAAAAGTGAAAAATTTACCCCATATTCTCAGGATTTACAGTGAGGAATTTCAGATATGTTACAAATGGTATCAGAGTGAGGTTCAAACACTGCAGCCAAATGGACCCGCATATATACAAGTAATTTGTGTACTCTTTGAATTATTGTTTATGTGAATAAAAATAAAATAAAATTTGCATAAGAGTTTATTGTGCAACATGTAAGCTAAAGAAAGTTAAATTTTAAATGAGACATTAAAATTATTTGATGACTAGAGTATACATGGTTGCTCCAATTAAAATGCATCAATAATAAGGGACGTAGCATAATTTCTAATTTAATTTGGTACAAGCGAACTTAAGGATAATGGCTAATTAAGTTGGTCCTTAAACCGCCCTGCTAAGTAAATCTGTAATCAGAAAATCAGAGATTCTGGTTGTTAAGTTTTTTTTGAAGCATTCCGTTTGTCACCAGATGCATGTATGAAGTTATTAAGGCATGGATTATATATTGAATAAATTGAAGCATTCCATTTCTACTACTTCTACATCATGATGTTATGGTTGCATGGTAAAAGCTCTGTGGAAAGATTTTTGAAACCTTCTCCCCATAGATCTTGGATGGGATTTACTTAACCCCAAATATTTAGTTAAATATCTTAGCCTATGACCAGGTTATGATCCTAGTCTACGAAGCTCTTGAATGTTGTTTCATTTACAATAGTTTTTAACATGTTATCTTATTAACCACAATAAGCTATATACTCCAGTTTGAAGTCAGTATCAAATTTTACTGCAAGACCTCATTGTAAAGCATAACTAAGTTCATCTTTGGTTAGAATTATGCATAGTCATATACATTAAACATCACTAAACGAATTACTTAATGAATTAGTCCTTCACAAAATATAGAAGGTGTAAGCCAAAGGAAATTGAAGTATTATTGAAATGATTGTATATGTTTTACAATATACTGGAAGTATCGATTATGAAAATCCAATAAATGATTAATGGTTAAAAGATCTTTTCCTGGACTCAAGCAGGAGGCTGGGTGGAAAATAAATTCCTGGAATCAAGCATTAAGGCTTGAGGGGAAAATAATCTCTTCTCTGAGGGAACACCAAGGGGCAAAATTGAGGATCCAACTGTACTTAGCTAAAATAACTTTTCCTAGACTCAAGCAGGAGGCTGGGTGGAAAATAAATTCTTGGACTCAAGCAAGGAGGACTTGAGGGGAATTATGAAAGAGCATGTGATATCAATGGCAAGACCTAGGCAAAAAGTTGACATCTGGAAAAAATGACATTGTTTGATGTTTTTGGAGGGGAAACTTTTGACTAGCAATCAAAAGGGAGAGTAACCTCAAAGATTCATCCTGTAAGACCAATTGGCGTCAGCAACTTGAGAGAGAGTTCTTTGTTCAACAGAGAGCTGTTAAAGATTTAAAAACTCAAGGAAGAGTTTTTTCATCAATAAAGGTGTTATTGAACGTTGTTCAACTTCATGATGAAAACAAGAAAACACATATTGGTGATTTTCCTAATAACTAAACTATTACATGTCTTAAGGTGTAAATGTTATGAATACTTAAGCAGGAAAAATTCCCTCAAAGGCGAGGGTGAATGGTACATTTGAAAACATTACCACTTGAAATAATGTGAAATAGATGATGCTAACTTGTGATTGAAAGAGATGTCTATGTAAAGTTAAGGACTAGTTAAAGCATCCAAGTACTAGAGGAAAAAGACATCCTCTAAAAAGATAAGTAAATCTTAATTACTTATGAACTATTTTGAGGTTAATACTATATTAGGAGTTCTTATAAGGATAAAAGCATCAATGAAGGCTAGAATATGTTCTGTGAATTGCAAATGATGTTTTGTAGAAAGGAATTGTTTTTTTTTTGTTAGCAAAGTTGTGGAACCCCCCTGACTAGCAGGGTTTCCATTGGCTAAGTAACCACGAACCAGGGGCATCTAAGCCATCAAAATCACTCAGGGATCGCACCCAGCCTGGACCGCACCAACCCTTAACATGGTTGGATTTTTTTGTATCCGACGGGACTAGAACTGGCGACCTTTCAGGTTAGGGGGCATCTTAACCATACCCTGCCACCAACTGTTCTACATCTCGCGAATTTGCAAAAAGGAATTCTTGTTTATGTTCTAAATTTGGATTATGAATTAATGACATGTTTACTGAATAAATTTTGGAAGACTTGGCTTGTCGCACCAAAGTACAAGTTATGTAGGATAAAAGCTTGCGGGAATCACAAAAGATTGATGACGATCAAAGAAAAGATGAAGAGCAACGTGAGGGATGTGGAAGTAAGCAATAAGAACTTGAAGGAAAATGAGCACAAAACCTTAGACAAATACGTAACACTGAGGACAGTTTTACTTTTAAGGGGGAAAGTATGTAACATCCCCTCAATACATGACTGGAACGACGGAGTGTAAGTAAAAACAATGCAAGTACTATCCTAGCGTCATCAAATTTTGGATGAAATTAATATTGTTAGGAGACTAAAAGTGTGTGTGATTAAAATGATGATTGGGGACGAATCCGCTAGGGGAAAAGTTACAGTATAGCTTTGGGGGCCTAGTAGACTTGTTTGGTGTCATCGTAGTTCAATGGCGATGTACCTTCTCTTAAAATCCATACATACTTAATTTGTAATTGAGATCTGCAAATTTTTTTATATATAATGAGAAAACCTTATATTTATAAATGGAACCATCACTTATTTAGTTAAAGTAAGGAATTGTTATTGTTATAGCTGATTTTACCACACCACGTAGATCACAAGTTTATGGCCTTCCATGTCCCTCTGCAGACTCTTTGGACCCCTTATATTATTCTTTGATGTTCCAAGTTCATCCCCAAAAATTGCATGTTTATACCTATACGCGGCTTTTAAAGCAATGCTCGTGTGTATACGCAACTTTTGACCTCAAACCCATGTACATCGAGATGTGTGCAAAATGAAAAATATTTTTTGGAGTTTTCCTCATTTGAGTTCGAATAACTTGACTCTTGTCCTTCAAAATTCCTTGAGAACGCTCAGATTCAACCCTCCATTACCTCTTTGGAGTGCTATATAAGGAACCCCTTAGATACATTGAAGGGGGAGAAATTGAAGAGTAAGGAACCCTTTGGATACATTGAAGGGGGAGAAATTGAAGAGTAAGGAAACTATAGTCCATTGTTGCCTTAGTTTTTCTTATACTTCAACTGCATCCCTTTGTCCCTTGGAGCACATAGTGTTATTCTGAAACTTTCCTTTTATTTGTGAGCTTGCTATCAAGATATGGAGGATTGAAGTGGTTGAAGCCCAGGTGCAGGACTTGGTTTCTCTGGTTCACAAAAGTGCCGACAGAGTTTGTCACTATTGTATCTCTAATTTATTAATAGAAATATATTTTCCTGTCCAATTCATGTGCATTTTGAATATGAATATTGAATCCATGGATGTATTTTATTTCTTATACATGATTGATTATATATTCTAGAGTAGTGCTAACACATTTATATATAGCATGCTTGCTTTGTTTGTTGTTGTTGAGAGCAAATTATAATTGCAATTACATTGGAAAATCTCAACGGGGATCTACTTCAACCGTCTGGAACAAGGTACAATTCTGTATCCCTTAGTGTTATATTTGTTGACTGCTCTTGTGTATTGGGAAATATTGATTTTTTGTGTCATACTATTTGTTGTTGTACCCCCAATCCATACGAAGTTTCTCTCCATAACAGAATTGGTGACTCCGTTGGGGATGTTCCTTGTTTTGTTTTGGGGTTGGGGGCACAATGTGCTTGACTTGTTCTCTATTTCTCCCCATTTTTGTGTCGCATTTAGTAGTATGTTCATCCATTGACACTCCCCTTAGACTGGTTTGACCCTTGGCCTAATTTTTACCACTTGCTTCTCTGTATACACAGGTTTTTGGCTAAAAGTCACGTATACATGTAGGTTTTTGGATAAAATTCACGTACATGCGCTATTGTTCTTGGAACAGGCACGTACATCCTCCCTTTTGGTTGACTTTGATGTTGTGGCAAGTTACTGGGTGGGTTGTGAGTGTGGCTAGGTCTTCCTGGGTTCTAATGTTATTTGTTGACTACTTCTTTCGTGACCAGAGACTGCTTTTTCATTGATTTTTCTTTGAAAGTAGTTCTAGTCATTTATGTCCTTTTTTGTTTTACCATTAGGGCATTAGTCTTTTTGTCTTGGTGTCTTGCTTGGATTGTGTTTGATGCTTGTTGCAGGGACTGAGAATTTAATGACTTTTATTGCATTTTCAAAACAATTATATAGTTGCATTCTTAGTTGCATCTCACATATGGATTTAAGGAGGTACTTGCATTGGATTGCTTGGATGAGGGTTTTGTTTATGCTTTCATATAGGAAAGATTGCATTCGCATTGAAGGAAAATATATGCATCTCATGTAGTGGCATACCCTATTTTTAATTCAACAAAATTGCACTTGGCATTGTTTTTTAGGTGTGCACATTTATTTCACTGCTGAGTCATAATATCATTAGTTGCATGGCCATTTCCCTTTGAGTAATCATAGCCATTAAAATCAATGCTTAATTAAAATGAACTACACATTTTTCTTTTATAGGGTTCACCAACAAGATTAGGTTTTAGAGTCTTGGAATAGTTCTTTGTGAGTCAATTTTGACTACTAAACACAAACAATTAGGTTTCTATTTAGCTGAGAGTTAGAAATACTTGGTATAATTAGTGTTTCTTAAGAAGATCCTCTTACACAGGAGTCAAGCATGAGGCAGTGTGCACGATTGTGATTGGGATAGAACTTGGTCACTTTTGTGAGCGTCGGATATATTTCTAGGATCGTATTCGTATCTGGAGGCTCTTTCGAGAGTTTTGGGATTTGCTACCCTACCCATATGGTCGATATCACCTGTGGCTGTCTGCCTGAGCATTGATTACATTGGTGTGACCTTAGTTTCCTTACCTAGGTATCACAGGGGGTACTTGCAGAGGTTATTCTGTAGGTGTCCTGGCCAGGTAGGGGTTGGACAGCACAGTTTCTTTACGTGTTGAAGCTGAGGTCCACTATAATTGGTTACACACCTCCTCTTGTAGTTTATGGGAGTCTCGGGCCTCTTCTAGGAGAGACATACCTGCTACATTCAGGAGATCATTTGTCCTCCCCTTGGGCTTGCATTCTGGCTGTAGAATTTCTTAGGAGTGTGCTCTCTGTGTGCTAGTTGGTGTTAGGGATCGCGATTACCTGAGTATATTTATGTTCTCTTGAGTTCGGGTCCTTTTATTTTCGACATGCCTAATATCACTAGTAGTATCGCGTCACCTGCTCCAGGTCCTAGTGCAAACCTTGGTGTTGGACTGGGGGCACCACAGCCCCTTACCTTGCTCATAGATTTGTGAGTGGTAATATTCCACCCTATACTCCATTTGTTGAGGATTTTCACTCCCTTCGCCCGGTATTAACACTAGTGTTCTTTCTCACAGGGGTGGTAGTGGATACTTCCTTTGAATGTGTTTTCATGATCAATCCTCCCTATATCCAATAGTTTGGACTCTTTATTGATTATTTCCAGCTGTTTTGGACTAATATTGTTGTCATGTAGGGTCCATTTTTTGTACACTCTCTCCGAGACTTTGACTCGTTTGTGCCTATTACAGGTAACGTATGAACTGGCATATAGGTTAGGATTTCACTTCTACCTGCATTTTGCATGACCTTATGACTGTTTCATTTTAACCTTAGTTATGAACCCATTCTGTGATATCACGGAGCCTTCATGCTACTATTAGAAGTGGTATTGTGTGAATGGTAGATCTTTCCTATACATGGGTGGCCTAGTTAGATCCTTCTTTTCATTTGGTACCCATGTTGTGTTGCCTCCTTTAGGTTGTGGGAGTCCCTTTTTAGTCCCACCATGTCCTTGAGCAAGATCTACATAATCCTCTTGAACTTTATGCTGGCTTTTCCCCATAGGGACTCCCTTATATATTTCAAGTTGTTATTGCATTTCATGAGTTTTCTTTCCTTCTTGAGATTTTTTCCAACTCCATGACTTTGAGTTATCATCCATATAGCTCGAACTTGTCTCATGTCTCATGAAGCAGACCTTTTACATATCCTTTACAGCTTGATCACCCCTTTTATCGAGAGAAGACCTTCCCCCGAGTGTTGTTATAATGCACATGTTTCCTTGCATTAAGCATATGTATGTTCCACTGCTTGGAACTAGCTTTCCTATCCATGACACTCATCTCCTCCTAGCTATGTACTATAAAGCGCTTTTATTCTTTTTCAAGCTTTTCAAAATATCTGAAAAAAGTCCAAAAAATAAAAATAAAAACATAAAAAGTTGAACGGGAAATATTTTATCTTTGGCAGCAGTCGATTCGTGTCGCCTTCGAACAGAGCACTGTATATCACATACATTGGTTGGGTTATTAGTTTGACTTTAGGAGTTGTACTCATTACTCTGAGTTTATCTCGACCGATTGGTTATGCTTCAGTTCCCATGGAGCCTCTGTTGATGCCTCCTATGTCACAGATATGTCCCAGTTTTCATATTGATTCCATGCTTCCTACCTTCAGTCACCATTTTTCTTATATGCTCTTGTTCGAAAGAATTTGGAGCCTAAGTCGGCCATTCCTCAGTTAAATTGACTTTGCGTGTCAACCATTCTCGGTACTGTTACTGGTTCGTGCACATCTTGTTCGGTTTCTTCCACATTATATAGATTTGTCGAGTACTTCGTGTTGGTTGATGGGGGATGCTTTAATGCCCTCCTTCTAGCAGATTCCATTTCATCGACATCAGATCGTTTATTATAGAATAAGAGTCTAGAGTCATTTGAGTGCCTTGAGACTTACAGTCATCAGTGGTAGGTTCTCTCATCATCGACAGTTTTGGGAATACATTATTGTCCCTTGATTGATGGACTGTTTCAATTGTTTGACCTCAACACATCTATTCACTCTTTTTAGATTGCACTCTATACCTTGATTCCCATTTTCATTATCGATGGGTTATCTCGTGTCTGTTAACGATATACATCAATGACTGGTAAAAAGGCGATGGAATACTATGTTTGACCTCGACACATCTATTCACATAGTAGGACATGTACTCATAGTGGTTTGTGTAGAAGACCTTCCAACTTTGTGTAATTCCATATATGCTACCTCCTTAATTGTGCAAGTATTCATGATATTTCAGCTCTCGTGTTTCCAGTGTATATCAGATATCTTCATCTACTATGGAGATCTTGATCCATTGTATATTGTATGTGGTGATGACCACACATGACATTTTGTATATCATGCCTATTCATGGCCATTGTACTCTTATGTATCCGAGACTGATCCATGTATTTGCAGTCACATGCAGAGATTGATTATTGTATTGTACTGATGAGTGGTTGGTTCTTCCACCTGGGTATTCATTACTCCACTTCTGGGATGGGTTTTATAATGTATTTCGTCCATCATGTTACCCCTATGACCTCACACATTATGGGGCATCTGTTATAGCTAATTTTACCACACCAGGTAGATCACACATTTATGGCCTTCCCTGTCCCTCTGTAGACTCTTTGTACCCCATGGACTTATATTATGCTTTGATGTTCCAAGTTCATCCCCACAAATTGTCTATGTATACCTATACGTGACTTTTAAAGCAATACCCGCATGTATACACAACTTTTGACCTCAAACCCGCGTACATCGGGATGTGTGCAAAATGGAAAATATTTTTGGAGTTTTCCTCATTTGAGTCCGAATAATTTGACTCTTGTCCTTCCAAATTCCTTGAGAACACTCAAATTCAACCCTCCATTACTTATTTGGAGTGCTATATAAGGAAATCCCTTGGATACATTGAAGGGGAGAAATTGAAGAGTAAGGAAACTATAGTCCATTGTTGCCTCAATTTTTCTTATACTTGAGTCTACGTCCCTTTGTCCCTTGGAGTAGATAGTGTTCTTCCCAAACTTGCCTTTTCTTTATGAGCTTGCTATCGAGAGATGGAGGATTGAAGTGGTGGAAGCCCAGGCAGAGGACTCGGTTTGTTCAGTTCACAGAAGTGCCGACAGAGTTTGTCACTATTGTATCTCTTATGATTAATATAAATATCGTTTCATGTCCAATTCATGTGCATTTTGAATATGAATATTGAATTCATGGATGTATTTGATTGATTATATATGCTAGAGTAGTGCTAACACCTTTATATATATCATTCTTGCTTTGTTTGTTGTTGTTGAGAGAAAATTATAATTGCAATTGCATTGGAAAATCTCAATGGGGATCTACTTCAACCATCCGGAACAAGGTAAGGTTCTGTATCCCTTAGTGTTAGATTTGCTTACTGCACTTGTGTATTGGGAAAGATTGATTTCTTGTGTCATACTGTCTTTTACGGTACCCGCAATCCATAGGAAGTTTCTCTATGTAACAATTATTATATTTTGAAATACCTATTGATCTTGGGAGGGTCGAAACCCTCAACATAGAGCGATGGTAAAAAATACTGCTATAGCGATAGTGATTAACCATTAAACCTCACTAGGGAACATTTTGAAAATAAAGAAATGCTATGAAATAAACATACGTATAGATATAGATATATTTCATGAAACATTATATGTATATAATACAATGCAAAAGAAAACCTAAATTTATAAACTAAAAGATTCTTGGTGTCGTGGGGATTGCAATCTTGGAGTTACTCCACCAAGAAGTAGACTATAACTCGAAAAGATATGCTTCCATGATTTGTGGGAGAGACTGCCTCGGTGTCGTAAGTCACTTTTTCCATTTGTCTTCTTGATGGACTTAATCGCAAACACTTGGAAGTGTGTTTGCACCACTTGGTATTGGAATCTGACGAATAGAAGGCCGTCATGAAGGAAGCTAGGGAGAGTAGCGTTTTTATTCAGGCTTCATTTGCCATGATTGTTCTATGGAGGGTTGTGAAGCATCTTTCCTACTAGATGCCAATGCAAAAATTTCGAGTGAGAAGAGGCGTGATCCAGTTGTTGGAGCTCAAAAGGTGGAAGTGGAGATGTGTTTTTTGTGGTATGGAATTTCATTTTTCTACAATACTATTTGTTAAAACTTTTATTAGTATTACATATTTAGATCGATGAAATTAGTATAGAACCGGCTACATAATTTTGTTAGCTGCATTTTTCCTTTACCTTTGCGATTTTTATACTGGAAATGATAGATCTGCATTTTTTGGATCGTATCTAGTCTTGAACACCCCCAATAGTATGCTTGCGAGTTATCTTCTACACCTGTGTTTTTTTTGGATTATATTTAGTCTGTTATACCTGCAATTTTCTTTGATCTCCTTACTTTCCCGCTTTTTGATTTACATATTTAGATCTTGAAATTTTATCTCCTAATCTACCTTGGATTTGGAATAAGAACGTATCTGTGGGCTCCACCATTGATATCTCACTGTATTCAACTACCACGGATCTGCGGGATCCATGGTTTTCAATGTTCGGTTTGCGTTGAGGTTTGGCAATTGGTGAAATAATTAAGAAAAGCATAGCGGTGAACACATGAAAAATGTAGATTATAAATTGTTAGGGATTCGATCTCAGATATCTCCATACAGGGTTTCTATGGAGCACGAGAAACATACTCCATGGTTTTTTTTTCCTGTTTTCCTCAACACAAGTCAATGAATGCATGTATGTGCAGACGTTTGTTCCCTTCCAATTTTTCATCCAGACGACTTTTTGCATTGGCTAATTTGTGATGATGTCAATTTAACTTTTCTGGATGCATTGCACACATTACCAAAATTCCTAAAACCGAATTAGGGACACCTTTGCATTTTGATTTGGAATCTGAAACATGGCTATATAATATAGGCTTGACTTTAAAAAGCTCATAAATCGATAAGAATTGGAGATTGGATCTTGGTCCTAGTCATATTTATAAAAAGAACCTTAAATATTTCATATTATCTTTATCAATCCGAGATTATACAAGTAAAAATGGCTGCGCACTTTGATGCTTGAGTTTTTTTGTGTGTGTTATGAATTGGGATTGACCATGTGCCAACCCACGCGCTTTAATGTTTGAGCTTTGACTTGGCTATGAGCTTGGGTATTGTGTGTTATGAATTGGCTTAGGTCAAGTTTTAAGCTCTTTGAATCAAATCCTATGTTAAAGATTCGAAGGAAAACCTACTCATTTAATTTTTATGGTTTGGAAATTCAAGCATTCCTTTGATGGTTTAACATCATAGATGATTCCTATAGGATTCTAACAGCTGCATGTATGTATGCTTTAGTCCATGTTTTATGTCCAAATTTTGTGCTTGAATGTGTTCTTCATATATATGTGCTTTCCTTCTGTAATGTTCCCCTTGTTGAAAACACACATTTTCCTATATGATCCATAGACCCATTATAATATTTGAGATTATATATAATTGTTTATGAGAAGATCTTTCTTTATTCTCCAAACTAAAATGCACTCATGATTAAAGTAAAGGATAAGTATTATGATAGAAAGGAAGAAAATTTTATTAAGAATTTATAAGGGAAACAATATGGACTTTGGGGTTAGGTTACCCAGGCAAGTTATGGATAACTTATTTTAATGGTGAACCTTTTGTATTAATAGCCTTCTTATGCTTATCTTAAGAATTCATGTCTTAAACAGAAGGAGATCGTGTGCTAAGTCTTGTATGATCATATATATATACATATATAGGAACACACACACACACACACACAAACATATATATATATATATATATATTAATATCTGTGTTTCCTAAACATATAGTTATATGTTCATAATTTATCATGAACCATGAACATTTTGATGGGAGACATTACTTTATAGGAATAGAGATATTGGAAATGTTTTACTATAAAATGTATATATACTAGAGGGAAATTTAATGCTAGGAATATATTTATATGTAAAGTGGAAAAATTTACTATTGAAAATATAGACATTTAGGTGTAAGTCAAACTTTTCTATGCTCTTGAAGTTGTATTTATGGAAGAACATTACCATAACTATATGTTTATATGTTGGAAACTTTTCCATGAATAAATGTATGTATGAAGATTTACCTTGAACAATTAAGAGTATATTGACCAAGTATAATTAAGAATATGTGATGTATAACATAAGGTCTAGAGTGAAGGGGTTTATACATGTAAGACTTGGTAACTCCTCGGGTTAAATGTTATACCCTATCACAATAAGCTTTGTAAAGGAGTTAAATGGTCTCTTGAACCTTAGTGGATTCGTCTCCCAACTCGAGGGTGGCTTGGATGGATGAACATACGTCAAAAGAATCCTACAATTGGGAGGAAAGTCGTAGACACGTTTTCAGTCTCCCAAGCTTAAGTAGCATCAAAGAAGTACCTATAGTGTTTAATTATGTTTACATAAATTATCATGCAACTTACATGTTTTATAGCACTAATATGTATATTGAGTGTTGGATGTATAATCTATAACTCATTGATGGAAGGGCATTAGGATGGCTCTAGAAAGACTATTGTCAGGAATATTGCACCTTCTGTAGACAGAAGTTGTTCCTCTAGTCTGAATGGTTCAGATCCAGAACAAATGAGTGAATAACTTGGTTGAATACCTTCCCTGAATGTCATAGACACCTAGAATGATGCTTTGATAAAAGAGTCTGTGTACCTGTAGAACATATCAAACACTCAAAGAAATCAAAGCTACCAGAAAATTACCTACACATTCATACTAGTGACTAAGGAATCTAATAACATATATGAGAGATCAATGCAACAGATATGTGGGACGGAAATCAACTTTGCATTAGAAAATAAATGAAAGAGCTTACAACCATGTGCCTTAGTGTCAAGACACTCCTTCACAAGACAAACACCTCATCCCCGATAGCTTCAACTTGCTCTCTTGTGCTCTCCAATGGATTGGACTAGGTAGTCAATTCAACAACATAACATTACCATTCAGTTCTCTCCCTCAACTATGGATATGAACTTGTATTTATAAGGCTCAATGGATAGGGATAGTTGAGAGAATTGTGGGTGAGGTGGCTCTAAGATCCTACCAAGAGGGATCTTGACTCCAACCAACCTAGATTGATAGGGATAAGGGAGGACACGAGGCTCAAGTTCTGGAAGCCTTGAGAATCCTCTTTTTTTCCATTTTTACCAAGGGTACCACTTTTGTTCCCTTATGACAAAGCAGTGAAGGGTAAAAATTGCTTTAAGAACAAAGCATTTACGTAATGGCACCGCTTTTCTATAGCAGGACACATGCGATGTTGAACAAGGTACCGCTCATTAGCTAACGGGAAAGCATGGTGATAGGTTTTTTCATTTAGAATTGATATCCAGAGCAAGTTTCCACTCCAATTTTGGGATTTAGGGAAAACATAGGTGTTTAAGGATCTCATCACATATTAGTGATAGGATTTGGGTATAACAGAATTCCCCCGAAAGCATGAGGCTTAGACGGATACGATAAGTAAGAGCTTTGAGAGAACAAGTTGTCACTTCGAGGTGAGAGTCAGCTCAGCTGGAGAGTATCATAGAGTAGGCATCTGCAATACATCAATAATTTTGACTCATAAACAAATGTAACCAACTCATGGCTGCATACCAATACAAGGAAAATCCATGAGAGGAATAAACAACCATGGCTACTAGAATATAGTGTAGATCCATGTGATAGAGGACTCAAACTTGGACATAGCTACCAGACATACAACATAGATCTATGTCATACAGACGCAAATTTGAGCATAGCCATGACCATACAAATGTGGATCCATGCTAGATATACAAAACTACATCACAACCTGGGGAAAGCAATGAGTGCTAAACAAGTACCCAGGGTCTTTGTCTCATTTTCCACAGAGTACGATTCTATCCATGTGATTACAATGTTCCGAAGCCGAACATGGTAGAAACCACTTGATTACCAACCAATGATGTGAACCATTAACAAATGCGAGGGAGATCAACATTGATGTCAATGATTCCCAAGGTACCCTAGTACAATATACTGAGTGTGAATAGATGTCTTGATGTCGAACACCCAGCCGATTCTATCGATCAAAGGTCAATGATGTGAACCTATGTCGAGAGCGAGAGAATCTATCGTTGAGGCATACAGATCTCAAGGTACTAAATTTGTTTCTAAGACTATTTCCCGGATGATGAGCTGATGTCGAAAGGAATAGTCTCATCGAAGGAGGGACATGATGAATCCCACATCAATGACATGAAAATTGGAACAAAGTTCTGGAATAATGTGAATGAAGTAACCATAAGATTGACTCAAAAGTACTGACACGGAGACTGTTTTGACTACAGAAGTAAACTTCTTCAACTTCCCTTTGAACATTGGGTGGCATGACAAAAGAATTGGCAGCATGACTAGACCAGGCAAACACATAGTGCGACGGTGGACAATGCATTCTTTTGAAAGACTCAAAGGAGTGACATGACTCATGAAAGTGGATTGTCATGGAAATCAGTTGAATACCCAATTGACTAAAATGATATGCAGACAAGTGCCATGTTCAAAGGTAACGACAAACTACCATTTTTTGCAAAATGATTCATTTCCCATAATTTCTCCATCATGGTTGATGAGTGCCTCTTTTCATTTTTTCGAGTTCAAATATGGTAACAAACACTCATTGTAGCTCGTCTGAAGACAAGTCCAAACTCATATGTTTTACGAACTTGAGAGAGGAGGGGTTCGTTCCCAAAAGAGGGTCTCTCAATGTTTAATTTAATGAGTCCAATGAAAGTTAACTCGGTATTGTTCATGTTTAGAGAGTCTGAACGACCATGGAAGAAGACTCCACATGGTCCTTTTTCGTAAAGTAGTTCATTTGAATTGAAAAAGTGATAACCTACCATCAGGTGAACGACTCTTCAAGTGCTTTAATGAGCATGAAGAAGACAGGATCACTCGACAATCTTTTTGTATTTAAGGAGTCCGAAAAGAGTTTAAAGAAGACTCCACTAGGTCTCTTTTCATGATGAGGGATTTTATGAGTCTGAAAAGAATTAGAAAAGGACTCAGACCTTTGATGCTAAGTTTCAAGAGCATGACCAAAGTGTTGCAATAAATGCTCAAAGGCTTTTTCCCTTTATGGTAGTATGAAAAAGTCAAAAACAAACTACCAAAATGTTTACTGCTACCGCTCTTTACCCTGCAACAACTTAAAAACAACCATTAGAAATCTCCAATAAACGACATTAGAGGATCATGACTGATAGATTTTCAAAAACTATGACATGTCAAAACCTAGAATGCTTATAAAAGGTATGGAAATAGTAAAAAACAAAACATTTTACCATTTACCCATAGTGGAGAGCCTTTGGAGCATTTTCTTGGCCAGATTTTCAACTGCTGATTCCGGGAGCATCTTCTGTCAGATTTACGCACCGTCAGTTCTAAGTAATAGCTTAAACCCTGATCTTTCATATCATGCTTTCATTTTTTATTTTTGGGGGCATTTTGGGCTCTTTGAGCGAGCCATAAAACCATGGATGCGGGCACCACTCTTATCCCTTGCGGGATAAGCGGTACCCTGCTAGAACCATGCCTAAAACGCTTAACACAGGCGGTGCCACTGCCTGTCCTCAATGGGATATAGGCGGTGCCAGCCGTGGGTGAATAAAAGTATATGTACAAGGAAAACTAGCTCAAATTTTATTATTTGAATGATTGATGATGTTTCTAATTGGCCTTGTGATGGGTTTTGACAGGTTCTCATTGATAAAAAAATGGTCATTCGAAAAGAGAGGCAACATGACAATGATGATGCATTTGCCAAATGAAACACGGGTTGTATAGCCACATTAAGAGACTGTGGTCTTCTAAAGTTTTTTTGCACACCCAACATGGTGTCACATGAGCGCCTATTAGAGAATATCCTCTTTATGTGGAATCCAAAGCAATAGTATTTTGAGGTGGGTGCTCATGTATTGACAATTGAAGTAGAGGATATCTACCTCCTAATAGGTGTATCGAGACGGGGTGCTCCCATCTCTTTGACTTGATCCTGTGGAGGGGACATCACTACCCAAGAGTTGATAAATTTCCATTGTATTCCTGGGACCAGAACATCGGGGAAGAAAATTCCCATAAAAGCAGTGGTGGATGGCCCTCTATGGACAATTTTATTTACCATGCAGAGAGTGGTGGGGAGCTAAGGGGTACATCAAGCATCTAGAGCGCATATGCTCTACGCTATAGAGGCCATGGCACCCACAGTTTTCAACTGGGTAGAGTCTCTACTCCTGATTTTCAAGGATCAACTGACCAAGTGTCGGCAAGGGGAGCAGAAGCAGTTTGGTTTCGGTTCCATTTTAGCGTGTTTCTTTTTCGAGCAGGTTTCCTAGATGAGACCCCAGGTAGTGTTTACATAGTTGAGGGCATGAGACCCTTGCATGCTAAGGTGGGTCCAGATCATGCCCCACACAGGAGCAGGTAGAGGCAAGGTGAAGTTTGGTGACCTGTTCTTCCGATGGTTGATGACTATGCATACGCGGGCACTGAATTCAGTGGTGACCCTGATCTACCGCTTCCACCTGGTGGCCAATGGGGTGATATCGGTAAGAAACAAAAACCCTAAAATGTAAATTGTTTTTTTATGTTTTGATGTTTTATATTTTTTATGTGTAGTAACGAGATTTAAAATGTTTTCATCCAGATGTCGGAGTAGTGCGACCTGGGGGATCCTCCCCACTAGACAGGCAAGTCGGAGCTCGCTTTGTACCACAGGAAAATGATGTGACAGGGGAGCTAGAGGAGAAACTCGAGATTTTGACTCTAGACATCCCAAATTCCTCAATCGACGACCTCCCATTGAGGTACCAGAGGCCCACTGTAGGAGTACTGGGTCGTTTCAGCAGACTACTATGTCAAGTAGCCCGGGTGGTCATGTGTTACCACAAGAATCACTAGATGATAGGCTCCATGATGTATTCACTGAAAGCTGATAGATAGCTTCAAGACTTTTGTATGATGATTTTTTACCTGAAAGCCTGATCGCTTTAGATGAGGTCTCGTGACCTATTTTTTTGTAAAACATATGTGTGTGTGTGTGTGTGTGTGTGTGTGTATAGACTTCTACGTTTGGTGTCTATGCGTCTCAAATGGAAAATGTATTTACATGATTTTATGTGTCTTTTACAGTTTATTTACATTGAACCATGTTTGATTTTCATGTCATGAATGGGAAATATGCCAATCTAGGATGTAATTTGCAAATGAGTCGGCGACTGCATTATCTTCCCCAGGGATATGCCTATAGGTAATAGCTTCAAATGACCTCTCCAATAAATGTACCCTCTGGAAGAGACAGAGAAGCACAGGATTCCTAATGGTATAGAAATGGTTTAAATGACAAGCCACTAGTTGTGAGTCCATCAAAACTACCAAGTTACGAACATCTTGGGAGGAAGCTTTAGTCAGAAGACCTATGACTGCTCTATACTCGGCGATATTGTTGGTAGCGATACCAATACAAATCGCTCTTGAACTGACCAAATCGTAAGCTGGCGAATAGAGAACCCAAGAAGTTGAGGCAAGATTCAAGGTGTGGAGGAAAGCACCATCAGCGAAGCCATAGAAAGCCATCTGCTCTGCACAACAAAAACATGGTATAAATAGATACAGACACTAAACTCAAAACCATATTGAAAAATACTTGAGCATACTAAAATTCAAGTAATATACATATATACAAGGTACTATACAAGAAATATCTAGGAATAGTACCTATTCAAGTACAACCCATTGCAAGGTTGTCCTAAAGGGATTCCATCATAGTCCATGAGCTCATAGGCCCATTTCTTTAAAACATTGGAAATAACGAAAGGATCGTACCACATGGATTCGAACTTTCCTTTCCCTAGTTTTTCATATCTCTGATCATAGGTCAAAACTAGGTCACCTTCGTTAAAGGCACAAGGTTGGAAAGACTTGTCATACTGCGCCTTGGCATGTTTCTTATGTGCCTCATTATTTAAGGAAGCATCTCTTCTAGTTTCATCAAGGTTGTTTAAGTAGAGAAATCTTTCTTCCTCTGAGGAAGTGTCTGGGAGAAGTTCGACGCCAAGTTTTAAGGATGGAATTTGACATTGAATCGGTAAGGTGGCTTCTAGTCCATAGACAAGCTGGAAGGGTTTAAAACCAGTAGTTGTTTTTATTGAAGTCCTCTAAGCCCAAAGAGCAGAGAAAATAATATGGTGCCAGTTGGATTTATGGTCTCCAACCATCTGATGCAACATCATTTTCAAAAATTTGTTAATGGCCTTGACCTAACCATTATCTTATGAATAATAGGGTGTTGAGTTTTCATGACGAAAACCTAGCTTCGCACTTAGTTCCTCCATCATTTGATTACGGAAATGTGATCCGTGATCAATAACTATGGACTGCAGGACTCTGAATCTTGCTATCACATGATTGAACAAGAAGAGAGTGGCAGTGTTACCGTCCTCTGCATATGTAGGCATAGCCTCAGTCCATTTCGTAAAATAATCAACGGCTATGACAATGTAACCATGCCCCCCGACTAAGGTAGGCTTACAATGCATGTAATCGATCCCCCATTTGGAGAAAGGGCCAACAACAATCATCAGGGTGTAACGGAGCAGGGTGGGTGTGCTTTTTAAGATAGAAATGTTGGTAGGGTAGGCATTTCTTAATAGCCTCATGACAATATTTAAAGATTGAAGGCCAGAAATAGCCAGCGCAGAGGATTTTTTGGGCTGTAGCCATCACAGATAGATAATCGCCACATGCTTTAGAGTGGCAATATTTCAAAACTTGTTCAGCTTCCTCGTGGGTAGGGCATCGTTGGAGAACAAAATCAATACCAGGTCTATACAAAGTGTCATTCAGGATGAGTTAGTATTTTGTATGGTAATGGATACGACAGCGATCGTCGTGGGATAGAGTGGGCTGAAATCTTTGTGTCTGTAGATAAATGAGCAAATATCCATACCATGGGTCAGTAGTGCTTATCAGGAACATGAATTCATTTGGGAATGAATCACTGGGCTCAAATTCCTTCGAAGCACATGGAAGATCACACATAAGCTCAGCAAAGACAAAGGATTTATTTGACGTAGCTTTGGCAAATTCCAGATCAAACTATTGTAGGATGACTATCCATCGGGAATACTTGCCCCTGAGCACCTGACGAGTCAGGATGTAATACATAGGGTTCTAGTTTGCCAATACAGTGGTTGTGTGGAGCAAAATGTAGTGACGAAATTTCTCAACAGAAATGACCATGGCCAATGATAATTTCTCCACGTGTGAGTATCGAGTTTCAGAATCCATGAGATTCTTACTAGAATAGTAGATCACGTGCTCCTGACCGTTGGGATTCTCCTGCACCAAAACCATAGTGATGGTAGTAGTGGAGGCATCAATGTATAAGAGAAAATCCTTTGAATAATCTGGGGGGTGTATCATTGGTGAGTGAGTCAGAGTGTGTTTGAGATGATCAAAGGCTCATTGGGCTTGGTCATCCCAAAATAACGGAGTGTCCTTCTTAAGGAGACACGTATAACCGTATGTTTTCTCTGCAAAATTGCACATGAAACGGCGGAGGAATTTTGCCTTCCCTTGCAAACTTTGGAGTTCTAGAAGGTTGGTTGGGGTTGTTAGGGCTAAAATAGCTGCAATTTTCAAAGGATCTATCCAGATGCCATCCTTATAAACCACAAAACCTAACATGTGTCCCGTCTCAACGCAAAAAACACATTTATGAGGATTGAGTCGTATGTTATAATGACGACATCTTAGGAAAATGTCTCTAAGATGACCAGGGTGGTCCTCCCGTCGCTATAATGAGCTAGGAGGTCGTCAAGGTACGGTTCTGCAATATGTTTTATATCATGAAACGCCTAGGACATAGCATGCTGGAAAGTGGCTCCAACGTTTTTCAGGTCGAATGGTAACTTCCTATATGCAAAGGGTCCCCATGGGAAAATAAATGATGTCTTCTTCTGTTCGATGGGTAAAATCTCAATCTGATTATAACCCAAAAACCCATCCATAAATGAAAAGATGACACTTTCGGCACAATTGTCGATAATCTGGTCGATATGTGGAGTGGGAAAGTTGTATTTGGGACAAGATTTGTTCAAATCTATGAAATTGATGCAGACTCTAATGGTTCCCTGCTTTTTATTGATAGGGACGACATTCAATACCCATTCCATCAGGGGTATGGGATAAATAAACCCTACTTTTAGAAGCTTTTCTATTTCAGCTCTGATAGCTACGGCTTTCTATGGATGGACTTGTCTCAGTTTTTTCCTAACGGGTTTTGCAGTAGCATAGGTTTTTATTTCGTGAACCACAATGGATGGGTCTATCCCTGACATTTCTTTGTAGGACCAGGAAAGACATCTCAGAATTCTTTGAAAAGTGCTCTATATGCTTTAGATTCTTCTACTGATTAGTTTCGCCCAACATGAACATGCTTAAGGGTGCCAAACTTGGCTGATATGTCAATTGGATTTGTTTGAGTGATGTTGCAAAGGTTTCCTTCAGAATCCATGTTCTGCAACAATATAGGAGTTTGAGGTGTTTTGACAATATTAGTAGTAAAAAGGGATGCAAAATAATGGTCTACCGAACTGGTGTTGGGGAGGAACAAGGATCTATGATGATGATCCTCCCATATAGGCTCATTCGTACTCATGATCTCCATAATGGACTCATCGGAAGGAAAAGTCTGGGAGAGATAATCCAGAGTAGGAAGAGAGGGTTCTAGATAGTAGGGTAGGTGGTAAGGGTCTGAAGCCACCAGATGAAGGTTAGGAGTGTGGTCATTGGAAAGGGTTTGGATAACGTTGTATATTGCTTCATGCAAACTCAACGAGGTGGAATCAATGATTTGTTTTCCTTTTGGATCATAATCAAATGACAAAATCATATTTACTATCGCCGTTTCTGTGTTAGGAGGGTTGGATAGAAAAATCCCTATAAGGGAAGAATCCTTCAGCATGCCTACCCCAATCGACTGGTAAGGAGGAGGGGACTAGCCTAACATAGGAATGTTATTAGCCGTAGGGGTGGTAACATCTGGCGTACAGAAATTGTTAGTTTTTCATCACATTTAAGCTAACATTATGTTAGGATCTTTTCACTGAGAGAATAACAAGCACAGCAATAACATAAGCACATCACAAGAGACAAGAGACACAAAGAGTTTTGATTGGGGAAACCATAAATGGAGAAAACCCCGCAACTTCCTCTTAGATAGAATCACCACAAGATGTAAGACCCCAAAACAGTAAAATGCCCTCCCAACAGCAGTAGTCTTCTTCTTCTGTCTAGTCCCAGTATTTCCTTCTTCACTAGTGCGCCACACTTGAGAGAGCAAGTGATGTATTTCACAAGTGATAAATAGAGAGACTCTCACTCTCTATTTATATTCATCCGTTCACTTGAATTGCATTTTCACACGTAGGCTCAACCTAATAATTACTACTCGAGCCTACACCTTAATTAGTGTATAATAACTCAAGTGCCCCGAAACTGTGGGGACTTACCTAATGACTTGACAAGACTTGTTTACATTATTAATCCTCCCGATCGGAACATCGGGGTATGACAACATGAATCAAATACATAATAGAAACATATCGGAATAAACATCGGGTTACAATACATAAGATACATAGAAGAATACATTCCAAAGTTACATTTACATCAACACTCCCTCTTAACTAGGATGGTATTCTTTCGACACGATTTTCAGCACTGGTCTTCTTCTCTATATCAACTGGAACATCTTCGTCTTCAAGTCATCTTCGTCTTCAAGTCATCTTCATCTTCAAGTCATCTGGATCTGGATCATCTCTCGATCTGGATCGTCATAGAACTGGATCTGGATCATCACTCGATCTGGATCATCATAGAACATCATCACTGGATCTGGATCATCACTCGATCTGGATCATCATCACTGGACTGGATCTGGATCATCACTTGATCTGGATCTGGATCTGGATCATCTCTCGATCTGGATCATCACTGCTGGATCTGGATCATCTCTCGATCTGGATCTCTTGAAGTCATCATAACTGGATCTGGATCATAGCTTGATCTGGATCTCATCTGGTCATCATCATGTGTGTACTATCTCATCATAGGAAGTTCTACAGAGCCAGCCCTTTTTCATGCTGGTTGTAGGCCTAGCCACCAGGTTGGTCTTCGCCCAGCACTTACATCTGACCTGCTCGTCAGAAAGGCACTCCTAGCACTCACATCTGATCATGTAGTAAACTACATCAGAAAGGCCCAGCACTCACATTCACCAACATGATAGGACATCACATCACTAACATCTGTGAAATGGCTCTGCACTTACATCTGACCTACTGGTTAGAAGGGCATCACATCCATCCAGGTTGGAACCACATCCTTCCACACTGATGAAAGAACTCTGTTCTTTTCACCCAGGCTGGAACCACATCCGCCACAATGATGGAAGACTTTCAATCGGGCTGGAACCACAACCAACACAATGATGAAAGAACTCTGTTCTTTTCACCAAGGTCGGAACCACATCTGCCACACTGAAGAAAGATTTTGTGCACTCACATCTGACCTGGTAGGAACTGAATCCTACACCCTCGTCAGAATGGCCCCCAGTCCCTGACTGAGCTACCTGGTAACTGAAAAGGCACCTCCACTCTCCCGGAGAGTGGCATTTGCCCTTACATCTATCCTACTCGACAGAATGGCCAGCACTCACATCTGTCATGGGAGGAACTTAATCCTTTAGCCATGACCAGAATGGCTCAGCCCTTACATCTGACCTACTCATCAAAATGGCTCTCTCAGTCCCTGACTGAGTGTTCCTGGTAACTGACCAGGTGCCTCCATTCCCAGAATGGCAGTCAGCACTCATATCTGACATGGAAGGAACCAAATCCTCTCACCATGACAAAATGGCTCAGCCCTTACATCTGACATGCTCGTCAGAATGGCTTTGGATCTCTAGCACTCATATTTGACATGGAAGGAACTGAATCCTCTCACCATGATAGAATGGCTCAGCCCTTACATCTAACCATGGAAGGAACCAATCCTCTCACCATGTCAGAATGGCTATGAATCTCATCACTTTCTCTGGGAGGAAGCCTCAATTTGGAGAACACCAAGTCTCTCTCTGAAGTACTCAAACTTCATCCTAGCCAATGGCTTCATCAATACATCAGCTATATGTTCCTCCGTCGCAACATACAGGAGCTTCACTGCTCCTCTCTGCACCATATCCCTGATATAGTGATACTTTATCTCGATATGCTTTGACTTTTCATGGAACACTGGATTCTATGACAACTTCACGCAACTCTGGTTGTCACAATGTATACAAGTAGCATCCAACTGGAGATCAAATATATCAGACAGTGGCTTCTGCAGCCATACTTCCTCACAACTAGCTGAACAAGCTGCGACATACTCTGCTTCAGCTGTTCTTAGTGCCACATAGGATTACATCCTGCTAAACCAAGAGATCACACCTGATCCCATACTGAAGCAACATCCTGAAGTACTCTTCCTGTCGATGGCACTTCCTGCCCAATCATCTGACGATACATCGTAGCATCAATCGTCTCTGATGAAGCATCACTCAATAGCTTCATGTTCGGTGCCATCGGTGTGGTCATAGCCTTGCATTCCATCATCCCAAACCTCTTTAGGATCTCTACTGCATACTTCCCTTGTCCAAGGAAGATTCCATCCATACTCTGCCACACCTCCATACCTAGAACAATAGTGCATCGACACATAACAGGAGCATCACTGGTCTTTCGCCTTCAACCTTGAAGCAAAGGTTGGAATCCACTTTACTCTCAGTAAAGCCTAGAGTCATTAGTAATCTGTCCATCCTGTCGTACCATGTCGATCCTCAGGATATTCTGTAGTCACTCCCTCTGAAGCTGAGCATCATACTCCCTCTGTCTTTTGTACTCTATGCACTGAAAACATTATGTACTGGAGTGACAAGTAGCTTCCTATGCTACTAATATTCTATGTGACCATCTAGTGTATAGACTTGCATCTTCAACCTTATAGCAAAGGTTAAGATCTTCATCAATCTCATCATGTATGTGTTTCAACTCTTACTGACTGCAAATGTCTCTTCGTAGCCTCATGCTACGAATCTTGTTTTGTATCCCACAATGTTTCCATATACTGCATGATGGAACTATGAACTTCTCTTCAGGTCTCGATAATACGCCCTGACATCATTCTTCTTGAACTGGTCTTCCATTTCTTATTAGTTACTTCTTCATGGCTAGAAGGTTCTACATCAATGATGTCACTGCACTCGTCATATTATTCTTTGTCTTTGAACTCTCGTCACTTGTTCTTCAGACCAAGTCTTCATTCTTCTTTGCTTGTAGGCGATTATGTATACGATCTTTCCTACAAGTCAAATGCATTTGTATGGTTAGAAACATTTCATAAGGAATATTCATACTAGCAAATTCTTATGCATAAATATATGATCATGCAACTACTTTAGCCAATACAACATTCATCCACATCTCACTGAAACTTTCTAGATGCCTTCCATCTCTACCAAGACAACATTGAGATTGTGCACTAATCCAATATGTCAGCAAAGAGGTTTCATTCTAGATAGGTAGCAATGGAGAATTTGTCTAGCACCATGAGCTACTTACCCATCACATGCCTATTAGTATTATACTGTCATTAATGCAAACATCCTATCATGCATAATACATCAACTGAATATAAACAAATGCATAACAAAACAATATCATGAAATGACAATTGAATACTTATCTTTATTTGTTTCGAGGGTAGACTCCTTCTTGAGCCTTCAGCTTCATCGTCTTCTTCATTCATAATCACATCATTTCTTATCCAAATGCTGAGGTGGATAAGAGGTTCTTCAAGAGTTGATTTCTTCATATCCCTTATTACTTGAGGGATCTTCTTTGGATGGTGAGAGCCGGATCTTCAAATGCTCCCGTCTTATCTTCTCTTCTTATGGGTAGAGCTTCTTCTTCTTCCCAAAGTTTGCTGAAAGTAATCACTTCCTTCTGGAACAAATTCCTTGAATGAATGAATTCCACGATCCTGGGAGGCCATTCAAGGTGGCCATCACCACTTCTGTATTCTTCACTTCTACTTCAAGTTGTTCTTGATTTGAGAGACTCTTATGACTGCATGGTCTCTGCATTCTAGATCTTCACATTCTTCAACTAGTTTCTTTAGGTCATATTCTGATTTTTGTTCTTCCCTTCAAATAGCTTCGTCAAGGAATCAAACATCTTCGGTGTCTTTTAGGGAAGACACTTGTGGTACAAGTTGATCCATGACTGAATCAACCATGATCTTCTTGGACTTGACTAAGTTCTTCTTGTGTAAGGCTTCTGGCCTCATCTCCCTCTGAAACTGGAACCTCTCTACTCATGTAGGTGTCCAATCCATTTCTTCAGAGAGATCAAATACTTCTATGCTTGGAATTTGTGAACTTCACCAAGATTATCATCAATCTGATGTGATAGATCACTTTCAAATGAGAACCTCAAATGAAAATAGCAAAGGATTAGATCTTACCGATTTGAGGTGACCGTCCTAGTTCCGGAGCTGGCTGATCTAGGGTTTGTCACAAAAACCCTAATTTTCAGAACTTGGAATATTTCATATATTATTGGATAGATAGATATATCTCTTGAAATGGAGCTGTCCAGTGTACTCCTTTTCTGAAAACAGTGGAGGGAAGCTCCCGGAACAGGAAGCCCTAATTTTCCAATTTCTTCTGCAGAAATGCCTGTTACTGTTTCTATGATATATCCTAAATTAATGCTCCTTTGTGTCTGAAATTTCTCACTGATGTAACCTAGTATTTCCCTGATCCAACACCACAGGTTTCATCAGAATTGGTTTCACCATTTGGGATTTATGATCCTTTTCCCAAGGTGACCTGTTACAGGACTGTTCAGAACAGCGAAGTTGTATGGCATGCCACGTGTCACTGGTTCATCTTCTGAGTCTGATATTTGGACCACCGAAAGTAAAGTCCTTTCCATTTCTGTAAAATCTTCATAAATTCCATTTGGAGCTAGGTATCCCAATATATTGCAATTCTCCCCAGGTGTCCTGTTTATGGATGATTTTTGGAAGAGGCTGGAACCCTAACTTTGAGAGATATTATCTCCCAGTATATAGCGAATCTGAGGCTGATTTTTGGGCACAGTGTTCACCAGGATTTTATCTTCGGCCCCTGAAATTTTCAGTTTCTGAGGCTTCACCAGTCTCAGAATATAGCGACTGTACCAAAACGTAGCAGTTTTAGTATTTAGGGTTTCTCTTAGCTCAGGGTCAAACTAGGGTTTGACTTTCCCGGAGTTTCACCCAACCAAATTTCTTGATCCAGGTCTCTAAAATTTGGTTTTGATGAGGAGAAAAATCCTATGCTGGTCTCACTCAAAAATTCCTCTTCTGTAGAAAGCCCTAATTTTCGCATCGAAGACTGAAAATGCTCGGAATCAAATTCCGCTTCGACAGAAAGATGCGCCCTAGGGAGGAGAGTTGTTTCACCTTACTTTTTCTGAAAATATGTGGAGAAAATTCTACAAACTAGGAAGCCCTAGTTCCCGCAGCTGCACAATGTCTTCTTCTCAGGTTAGCTCTGATACCATGTTAGTTTTTCATCACATTTAAGCTAGCATTATGTTAGGATCTTTTCACTGAGAGAATAACAAGCACAGCAATAACATAAGCACATCACAAGAGACAAGAGACACAAAGAGTTTTGATCGGGGAAACCATAAATGGAGAAAACCCCGCAACTTCCTCTATGATAGAATCACCACAAGATGTAAGACCCCAAAACAGTAAGATGCACTCCCAACAGCAGTAGTCTTCTTCTTCTGTCTAGTACCAGTATTTCCTTCTTCACTAGTGCGCCACACTTGAGAGAGCAAGTGATGTATTTCACAAGTGATAAATAGAGAGACTCTCACTCTCTATTTATATTCATCCGTTCACTTGAATTGCATTTTCACACATAGGCTCAACCTAATAATTACTACTCGAGCCTACACCTTAATTAGTGTATAATAACTCAAGTGCCCCGAAACTGTGGGGACTTACCTAATGACTTGACAAGACTTCTTTACATTATTAATCCTCCCGATCGGAACATCGGGGTATGACAACATTATTCAAATACATAATAGAAACATCCCGGAATAAACATCGGGTTACAATACATAAGATACATAGAAGAATACATTCCGAAGTTACATGTACATCAACAGAAATTGAGCTAATCAATGGTTACAATCCTCCCCAGATGTGAAAATTAAAAAATTCGAAATACCGTCAAAGCGACAGCAGTCATGGCGTAAAACCAATTTCTTCCTAATAGGAGGTTGTAATCTAACGAGGCATCTACTACTTCTACTTGAATGGAAACAATTTTTTCCTCCAATTTCAATTGAAAGGGCTGGTATGAGACCATGGGGCTAGAAACCTCGTCCATCAAAGGATTTCAGAGTCGTTGGTGATGTTACAAGCTCGGGAGAGCCAATAGCTTTCCAACAAGACAGGGACAAAATCGAAGTTGAAGCTCCTTTGTCTATGACAGTTCTAAAGACCTTCTTTATGATTTGGAAAGCGAGTTTATGAGGTGGTCTAGACTTATAGTTCTCAACATTAAAGTGAATCAAATTAGTGTTGTCCGAGTCTAAAGATCCTAACGTGGTTAACAAGTTTTTGCGTTGTGTAGGACAACTTTGGAGTACTTCCAAGGTAGACATTGCACATGGTGCCTAAGAAATATCTTCAACTACATTATAAAATTGGGCAGCTCGAGCATTAGTATTAAAAACAACCTTCCTAATATTACTCTTGGGTGGACGCAAAACCATGTCGAGATTAGGTTTTTCAATGGTTAGGGACCAATAGACAAGGACTCAGGAGAACCGGTAGAGAGAGCTTTTCTTGAAGAAGAATTATCTTATTTCTTGTCTATGGGTTTGTCATAACTCTGAAATCGAGTTTCCAAACTAATAGTGTTCGAGGAAATCATGCGAATTTCCTCTGATGAACTAGAATTTCCCTGATTAGACATGTGGTCTATCAATTGTTGTTGAGAGGGAAAATGATCCGTGAGAACTGCTGGTGTGGGAGTAGTTTTTAGAAATTGAGTGATTTCTTCACGACAAGGACACTCTTTCATGAAGTGGTCACCTCCACATAGCAGACATGGATATTTCACTTTTCTTTTCCCTTTATCATTCTCGTTGATGGTTGGTTTTGGATTCTCCTGCTGGTTTCCAAGATTTTTGTTTTAGCTTTACCTTTCTTTTTATTGTTGCCAGGGGTTTGTGTACTCTAAAGGGAATTTACCTTGGCAGAAACCCTGGGATTTGAAGGAGTAGGGGTGGGAATTCGGGGTTGCTTGGTAGATTTTGTTGTCGATGGGGACTTGATTGAACCAATAATCCCATCAACAGGGGTTTCTACTCGTGGCTTGGAAAGATTAGTGCTTGGGCGAGGAGCTTGAGGAATCAAGTCATACAACGTTTTGAACTGGGAATAGACCAAGTCCAGATATTGGGCTCCACTAATGGCTTTCTCTTCGGTAACAACACCACCCATAGCCACATCTAGGGCGATTGGAGGCAACACAGATTTAGTAAACCAATCAGCTAACAATTGATCCGGGATAGGAGCCTTAATAAGTCTTCTTCGCCTTCTCCACTCATGGATATGATCGGATATGTGGGTGGAGGTGTTCTGACATAGAGAAGTTAAGAGATATGTATCCATTTCATAATGGATAGGAATCTAAAATTGTGTAAGAAAAATAGTTTCCAAAGAACCAAAATCCAAAAACGAATGTTGTGGAAGTTCAATGTACCATTTCACAACGGCACTGGTCAAAGTTCGCTGGAAGAAAATTCAATGAACTGAATCATCCATTAGGGAGTTCGAAGAACACCACAAATGGAATGTCATGAAATGGTTTTTTGGATCATCTCCCTGCTTCCCATTGAATTTTGGGATGTTCGATGGTAACTTTACTAGAATGGGAGGCCATGAGGGGTTATGTTGAATGGGATCATTAATCAACTTGGACAAATCAGGAAAGTCCAAAGTTGTTAGGAAAGCTAACTGGCAATTAGGTTGCACGTACTAGTAGTATTGATAGGGCATATAAGTACCAGTAGGACTGTAAGTAGTCTGATAGATAGGTTAGTGTGATGAAAAGCCATAGAAAGATCCACCTGTAGGGGGTTGATTTCTAGGACTGAGACCATTAGGACCACCGAAGCCTTTAGGAGGAGGACCTCTAGGGCCTCTAGGACCACCAGGACCATGCAGACCACTAGGAGGAGGACCACCAAACCCTCCAAGACCCCTGGGAGGTAAACCTCCAGAGCCTCCGAAACCACTAGGAGGAGGGCCACCAGACCCTCTAGGACCATTACGAGGGAAGCCACCAGGCCCCCCAGGACCACCAGGACCATTAGGACCATAAGGAGGAAATCTTCCAGGCCCTCCAAGACCATTAGGCCCCCTAGAGGGAGGGCCTCCATAATGCGGTGCTCCGGCACCCCCCGCAGTATGTATAGGTATCCCTCCCATATATGGCATGTAGGACCAGTTGGGTTGCCCCCATGGAGTGAAATTATTAGTAGGATGTCAAATTTCAGCATAAGGCATTTTTGTAGGGGTGAGTTGGTAATTGATATTTCCTACAGGTACTTAATTTGCTATGTAACCATACCCCCAAGAGGTTTGATTAGTTACAAGTTGTGCCCCCAAGGGCTAACCTGAACTGGATGGGGGGTTAATCACATTCGTATGGGTAGGAGGGACATAGACTATATATTTATCAATACTAGAGGTCTTTCCATGACTAGCTACAATTCCAGTGATAGATAACGTAGGTCGTGCTAGGGGTTGCCCCCCGACACTAGAAGGTATTGATGAAACATGAATTGAATGTTGTTCCCCAGGTGCGAAAGACCCAAGAGGATTTGGAACAAACATAATATGGGAGGTGGTGGGGTTGGTAGTTTGACCTGGATTATGTGGAGTCATAGCGCAATCTAGAATAGGTTCAACGAGTTTCATAGAATCAACAAGTGAGGGATATCCCACAGGCCAAGGGTCTGGATTATGAGGAAAAACTGCTGAGTGAGGCGGTGGTGTACCCATTATGTTATCTATTTTCTTCTCAAGTTCTCTTGCATAGAGAATAGCTTCCTGGTATTGTCTACATTCTTCTTCATCTGGTGAAATATCTTCAGAAGAGGTTGGACGGGTGCCAAATGAAGCAATGGCCTGTCCCATAGAGGCATCCCAAAATAGAGCATTGGGACCATAATATGGACAGGTAGTATCATCAACATGGCCTTCCATGGGAGAATGGAATGAAATATTTCCCCTAGAAGGTTGTTGAACCAAGGGAGGACCGTGCGAAGGATATGGATCTCCGCTTTCTGCAACCACATTTTCTCCCACCTGGGAGTTGGTAGTAGCTCCTTGGTCGATAGCTTCCATAGGATCTTCTTTTGAAATAGGAATAAAATTAGGTGGCAAGTCCTGTACTCTTCTAGACTGTCTTAATTCAGCCAGTTTGTATAGTTCCTATCTAACCTAGGGTCTCAAAACTAGAAAAAACACACCAAAAATTTCCCTACTCAAGCTATAGGCCAAACAAGCAAACTTAAATGACAGGAGGAGTTCAGACAGTCTAGTCTCTCCCTAGGATTTTCAAGAAGGTGCCACTCACGATATACCACAAGGGTACGTGCATAGTAATCTCCCCGAATGCTGTTTTCAGTGTATGGATCCAAGCAAGATGGCCAAAGGGCCTTTCTTAGATAGATAAGGTATCCTAGTGGAGTCTCTCGATATACACAAGGTACATGGGAGCTCAAATTGGTAGTAGTGTTGTCTAATGCACAACCATTCACAAGGGTCCTCCCTATATGCAATCGAGTATGTGAAATACCTTTCTATATACATCAAGTGTACATGAAAGGCCATTCGATATACTGATGGTATGTGGAAGAACTGCGCGAGTCCTGGGATGTAGTGTAGATGAGTAACGACAGCTCCTACGCTTAACGACACCTGAACACATCTCTAGCCTATCACTCAAATTGCTATGTAAATTTTAAGCCTATAACTACCGTTAATTTAAAAGTGGACAGTTAGCTGAATGCATGGAATTTTGACAAAAAAAGTAAAACCATGCAGATATGTAGATGCAAATATTTCACTTTACCGTTCAAGGTATGCCTACTTATGGGAGGGAGAGAGAGTATTTTCTTTTCATTTTGAAAACCAAAAATTCCCAAACAACTACTTTGAACAAATCAAATCCAAAGACAAGCAACACATTCCAAACTCATTTTTCTTTTTGAAAGCAATCAGATGGGTAAGAGTCTCTTTTCCTAAAAGAAAATCAACAAGCACTCTACATGCATATGCAATCTATTTTTTCAATTTTTCTTTTAAACATAGATAGATCTAGCTTAAAACTACACTATTTTTCTTTTGATGGGATAGTACTAATGCAAGAGAGACAAAATAACAAAATGAATCTGAAATCTTGTGAGGCTAATCAGAGATCCAATGCCCTATGCTCAGTACTAATAATGACCTAATCTCAACAATTTTTATTTTTTTTTAAAGCAAAAAGAAGTCCTCTATGGAAAAATGAAATTAAGATGATAAGCAAGAGGTTTTCCTTTCAGTCTTTATAAATGAAATGAAAAGAGATCTAACTAAAACCTAAGCTTTTAAACATTCCTTTCAGAATCACAACCAACAAGCATGAAAGCAAACGAATAATCAACCATCCTAACCTAGCTTTTGAATTCTTTTATCAAACAAATTTTCACCACAAAATTTTCAACCATGAGCATTCAAATTCAAACAAACAAGCCTAACAGTGCAAGGCTGAAAGCAAGAAAACTCTACTTTTTGCAAAAAATGACAAAAAACTAGTTCTGGAACAAGGCCTACCTGGCACCGTGCTGGAGGGGTCTTGGACAAAGCGGTTCTAGACGAGAACCGCTTCTAGATCACTGCACTCAGGCAGTGGCACCGCTTATGGCTAACGGGGTTCAGGCGGTGGCACCACTTATTGCCTACAACACATGCACAGTTCCCTGATCATATCCAAAACACAAAGAGAATGATATTTCAAGTTAAATATTACTCAGATCAAGGTAAATACTGATGAATTAACAGTAAAAAAGAGCATATAAAGTCAAAGTAATTCGGATCTAAATAGATCTAAAAGTTTTAAACCAAACTTCACTAAGTCAGTTGGCAAGTATGACTGAAGAGAGTTGTAGACTACAGCCCGGATTTAGACAAGTGTTCAAGGACTAAGGAAGATCAGATCAACTAGAATTCGCTTTCTTCCCCAGCAGAGTCGCCAGATTTGTTGTCAGGAATATTGCACCTTCTGCGGACAGAAGTTGTTCCTCTAGTCTGAATGGTTCAGATCCAGAACAAATGAGTGAATAACTCAGTTGAAGACATTCCCTGAATGTTATAGACACCTAGAATGATGCTTTGATAAAGAGTCTGTGTAACTGTAGAACATATCAAACACGCAAAGACATCAAAGCTACCAGAAAATTACCTACACATTCATACTAGCGACTAAGGAATCTAATAACATATATGTGAGATCAATGCAACAGATATGTGGGACGGAAATCAACTTTGCATTAGAAAATAAATGAAAGAGCTTACAACCATGTGCCTTAGTGTTGAGACACTCCTTCACAAGACAAACACCTCATCCCCGATAGCTTCAACTTGCTCTCTTGTGCTCTCCAATGGATTGGACTAGGTAGTCAATTTAACAGCATAACATTACCATTTAGTTCTCTCCCTCAACTATGGATATGAGCTTGTATTTATAAGGCTCAATGGATAGGGATAGTTGAGAGTATTATAAGTGAGGTGGCTCTAAGATCCTACCAAGAGGGATCTCGACTCCAACCAACCCAGATTGATAGGGATAAGGGAGGACACAAGGCTCAAGTTCTAGAAGCCTCGAGAATCCTCTTTTTTTCCATTTTTACCAAGGGTACCGCTTTTTTCCCCTTATGACAGAGTGGTGAAGGGTAAGAACCACTTCAATAACACATCATATACGTGATGGCACCGTTTTTCTATAACAGGAAATAGGCAGTGTTGAACAAGGTACCGCTCATCAGCTAACAGGAATGAACAGTGCTAGGTTTTTTCATGTAGAATTGATATCCAGAGCAAGTTTCCACTCCAAGTTTGGGATTTAGGGAAAACATGGGTGTTTAAGGATCTCATCACATGTTGGTGACAGGATTTGGATATAACAAAGATAGTGCAAAGTAATTTAAGTTGCTTATGAGTGGACCTGTTTAATTAGTTATGTAACAGTTCACCTTGTTAAATGGATTCAATTTATCTGGTTCTAATATTTTATGTTGAGGTTGCACGACTATAAGTGGTGGGTGCAGAAACTATGTCCCGACGCTGTGAAAGACATCGAGGTAATAAGAGAAAGGGGTAATGTGTAATCTCTATCCCATTCGAGGGACAGTCTAGCGACTATTGTAACGGTTATATCTATTTTAAATAAGATTCGCTTATGTAGAATTGTACTAAAGTGATTGTAGTTTGACGGTTCTTAATTGAAATGGGATTTTATATTTGAGGTATAAGTTCTTATCATTATTCTTGTACTAGTATGGTTATTAATATAAACCTCTTGTCGACTAATCAACGGAACTTAATCAATTTGATTTACAGTTTCTTATATGAATAGATGAAAAAGATAATAGTGTTTACAATTATGTGATTACACACTCTCAAGAGACTAACATAGTTGACTTGTATGGATATAGTAAAAGTGAAAAAAATTTCCCATTTTCTCAGGATTTACATTGAGGAATTTCGGGTATGTTACAGCCAAGAAGCTTTCCAAGCTCATTGTTGTTTTGGCAAGTTAGAAGGTTATAAAGGTTTGCATTGTAACAAATACTATGTAACTCATATTTAATGTAGGTGTAAGCAATGCACTCTAAGAGAATGTGATTTTCATCCTCAACGCTCATAGGCTCACATAGATGGAAAACCCTTTTTGCCCATGGAGTTTTAGGAATAGGCCAACACCTTGTTTCGCTATGGAGTTCATGAGAGTTTGTTCTAATATTGGCTATATTAATTTTCTTCCATGAGCTAGTTACTACCGAGAGATACTTCTGATCTTCCAAATTATGATTAATGACCTCCTTATAGTATCTTAATTTTCTCTTAACTGCTAGATTTTCCATACACCACAATTTCTGTCTAAACTTAGAAGTAATAATATTTTTGACATTATCAATGTTATGCAAAATGTAGTTTTCATCAATGCCCCAATGGTTTAACGAAGCCATGGTATATTTACACCAACATCGCTTAAGGCGTAGTTGGTTTTGACTTGAGTTTAAAGCAATTTTAGGAAGTCTCTCATTTTCCATGTTATTTATCTTATGCTTATACATCAGGTACCTAGTCATAACCATGCGCTCGATGGGGGAAATAACCACTTCTATGAGGAGAATACGATAAGGCGTATTGCTTTTAATTTTGAGGTTATAAGTTATAAACCACTTCTGTATTTGCTGAATATTTCAAGATTGTCTAGAAATGTTGCACCCCCATACTTCACAAACATACAAGATAACAGGGAGCGCAAGAGTTTCAAAGAGGAACTTCTTTTACCCCACAGGACTAGATTGGCTGATTTACAATTATTTTCAATACCAAAATAAGCTTTCCACCCTCCATTGATCCTTTTCTCAATGCTATAGTTCAAATTGAGCTTGTGATGAATATCAATTCCGAGATACTTGTAAGAAGTCACTTCCTCTAGATTTCTAGTATCAAAAATAAAATTTGCATAGTGTCTTTCTTAGATTTTATAATCATGATTTTTGCCTTGTCGGTGTTAAAAATCATACCCATTTTACAGAAGAAAAAAAATTAAGAATTCTTAATTGCTTATCGAGATCAGAAAGACACATTTCCATAAGAAAAATATCATTAGCATAAAGTAGGAGGATGATAACTATACCAACTAAGATTGTACCGACACAACCTGCTTCTTCTAAATACTTTTCTAGCTTATCAATGTAGATGCCAAAAAGGGCAGGGGAGAGGGGAAAACATTGTTTAACTCCAATATTATAATTTATATCCGTTGTCCACCCCTCATTACTCTTAAACTTGGAAATGACCTTCTCGTATAACCTTATCGCAACAACTCTCAACTCAAAAGGAACCTTAAGCTCCTCTAGCATATTCCATAGGTTGTTTCTAGGCATTGTATCAAAAGCTTTTCTAAAAAACACAAAGCAACAAAATAGGTCACACTTATTATTACGACATTCCTCTACAGTGATCCTAAGTGTAACGAGGTGGTCCGTGGTTGAATGATGCCTTCTGAAACCTGCTTAGCCTTCAACCCGCTTACCTTCAATTTCTAGCCATTCATTGATCTTATTTTCTAAGATAATACAATATAACTTAGCTAAGAGAGGGATAATCATAATAGTCTGATAATTAGAAGGGTCATTTTTATCACCACTTTCGAAAATAGGAATAATGAGGCTTTGAGTCCAAGATGTAAGAAACCCTTGCTTGACTACTACATTAAAAAATTTGTGGATATGAAATATGAGAACACAATTTTTAAAATTACTATCTACAAAAATTTTGACAAATAGAAATATCGATCGAAGGAATTATGATCGATAGAAATAATAAATGAAAAAACTATAATAAAAAAACTCTTACGATAGAAACATTGTTGATCATACTTGTCATTTCCTTTGAAGTTTGAAATATTTATCAATCATTACTTAATAAAACAATACAAATTACAAATTCAATTATCTTAAATAAAAATTTATAAATTGCAAATTCAATTTTAATAATATTGACAAAATTTTAACGATTAATTTTATCAAATTTATTACTAAAATATTAAAAATATATATTATTCAAATAACTATGAATTACAAATTCAATTATATCACATATAAACTATAAATTACAAATTCAAATATTATTGAATTTAATAATATTTGTTCTAAATCCCAAAATATTTAATATTATTAATAAAAAATTTAAACCAAAAAAATTATAAATTGTTTTGTTTATTGTAAATTTTGTTATTCAACTATATTGTTTATTCAATTATATCACATAAAAATTATAAATTTCAAATTCAAATTTATTGAATTTAATAATGTTTATTCAATTATATCACATAAAAATTATAAATTACAAATTCAAATTTATTGAATATAATAATATTTGTTCTAAATCCCAAAATATTTAATATTATTAACAAAAAAAAATTAAACCAAGGAAATTATAAATTGTTTTTGTTTATTGTAATTTTTTTTATTCAACTATATTGTTTATTTATTTGATGATTGTTTTTTTCGAAAGTAAACACACACAATGCTTATTTATTGAATGCTACTGAACATGTTAATCATGGATAAATTAACAAACAATAATTTTTTTAAATCAATTACAATTTGGGATTTTATTTATTTTTTTCCAATTTGAGATTTATGTAACAAATTAGGCCATATTTCATTTTACAAATTTTTTATGTTTTTCTAAATAATTTAAAAATTTGCAAATAGCAAATAGCAAAAAAGCCTTGATAGAACAAAAATGATGGAGCATGGGGAGATATAAATTTTATGAGAAAAATGACGAAATACATATTATTAATTTAGATGAATAAACACTTTTAATTTGTATGTATATAAACTGATTTTCAGTAGGCTTTATCAAGCGCCAAGAAGGATCCAAAAGACACGTCTTTTAATTTAAGGTCGACATATAATATTTTTATTCTTAATATTTAATATTATTTATGCTTGATATATAATATTTATTATTATTTTTCATTTTGTTACGAACTAACATTACAACATCCCCCATACATGGTTTTATTAAAACCATGTGCAAGGCCCTCCTAAATCCATGGGTTATTTAGGAAGCCTTGCACATGGTTTTAAAACCATGTGCAAGCCCTCCTAAACCATGTACAATAAAACTATGAGTTGTTTAGGAGGCCTTGCACATGGTTTTAAAACCATTTGCACGGCCCTCCTAAACCATGTTTAATAAAACCATGGGTTGTTTGGGAGGCCTTGCACATGGATTTAAAACCACATGCAAGGCCAACATTTTTTTGAGGGTAATTCAATTTTTTATTTTTTATTATTTTGTTAGGTATGACCATTACAACATCTCCCCCATATTGTGTATTTTTTCTTACCCACATTTGTTTATGCGGATAGTTAAATTTTTAATTTTTTATTGTTTTGTTAGGAAGGAACATTACAACATCTCCCCCATATTAGGTTGTTTTTATGGTCGACATTTATTTTGATGGATAATTAAATGTTTTATTTTTTATTATTTTGTTACTAACAAACGTTACAAAATAATATCGGTTAGCCAGTTTTGCTACACAGTCTGAATGTTGCCATATGGCAAACTTTGAATGCTTCACTCACAGGCAAAGCCACTACAGGATGAATCAAAGGAAGTCATAGCAGTAATGAAGCAAATGTTAATGTTACAGCCATAGATGAGAACAATGTCACAGCTCTAAATGTTGCACAGAATACCCGCATATTGAAAAGAAATGATTACACAGTTCACTACAACAGAGGATTTTGTTATACATTCAAATAAATGAAACAAAAGGATGAGAACGATCAAGTGTTACATCTATACAGTGATTCACAATGGCCGGAAGGATAATGATTTTTCATCCGCAACGACGGAAGGGTAGTGGCTTCTTCATCCGCAACGGCGGAAGGGTAGTGGCTTCAAATTGCTACAAAGCGGCCGAAAGGATAATGATATTTCATCCACAATGGCGGAAGGGTAGTGGCTTCTTCATCCGCAACGGAAGAAGCCCACAACACAAGAATCGGTGACAATGGGCGAGCGGAGGAGAAACGACTAAACGGCGGAAGGATAGGGACTTTCTTCATCCGCAATGGCGGAAGGATAATGGCTTTTTCATCCGCAACGGCGGAAGCCCACAACACAAGGATCAGCGACAATGGGAAAACTCTCAATCGAAAGTCGGCAGGCTTTACACTTCGGAGGCTTAACCACTTTGGGAGCCGCAATGGCGAAGCCATGAAGAATAAATCAATCCGCAACGGCGGGTGTAAAACGAATGAATGACCGGAAAAGATAAAGCTTTCTGCAGCCGCAACATCGGAAGTCGGAAGGACATCCCCTTCCCCAACGTCGGAGCTAAAAGCGGAACAGGAGCCGCAACGTCGGAGCTTCAAAACGTCAAAAGTCGGAGCGGAACGGGAGCCGCAACGGCGGAGGTATAAAGGCTTTCGGGAACCGCAACGGCGGAAGACGGAAGACTACGGGCTCCACGATAGGTCTATCGCTGTCGAAAATGTTAAGAGTCGGATGGTTAGCACATTATGGAGCCACAACGACGAAGATTGAAAGAACAAAATGTTTCGACACGAAACCAAATATTCAACCGACTAAGGCAAATGCATCGGAAAGGAATATCAAGACTGAAGTCGATTATCTTTCCACAACGACGGGAGGATAAGAAAATAAACCTCCGATTTAAACATTTAAAACCCCAATGTGGCATGGCATGGCCTTGCAGAGCAGAGAATGACTATTCGTGGAATGTAGAGAGTCAGGCAAACTGGGCATTTGAAGGACTTAAATCTTTTTGTCAGTTAGAGACTTTTGAGAATCTACGATATTCATGGAATGTGAATTGTTTTGTACAGATCAGCATTCAAGATCTATTAACTGTTTCTCATTTGCAATTAGATGGAAAATGACGAGTCCGTAACCGTTTCTGAAATGAACGGAGAGAATGGGAAATGACTGGAATATATATATATATTATAGCAAGAAGATGCAGAGGAGAGTGGAGTGCGCTGTTCAGTAAGGTAATTTCGAATATAAGAGATTGAGCACATTGCAGAAAAGGATTGAATAGCTGGATACGATGATAGTTGCAGAGTATGAAGAGTCCAGATGAGAAAGAATATAAGAATGATATAGTGACAGTCTCGGTGAGTTCTGTATGTGCTTAATATTGATGATAAACAGAGAAAAATGTACAAAGATAGAATTATAACATCTGTTGTGAATATTTGCAATACTGTCTAATTCAGAATCATAGTGTAAATGTTGATTTATAAAGCCTAGTCATAGACAGTGAGGGGTTGTAAGGGTGTGATTCATTCTGTAATTCACAGAGTTCTTTGGGGTGTTGTAGCATCCCTCTGGTTGTTGCCAGAAAATAGAAACAAGTTGGTGCTTGTATAATTGGAAGTTGGAGCTTCCAGAGGTAGCAGCCTTGTCTGGGTTGAAGCTTAGGCAAAATAAAAGAATGTAAAGAGGAGTTGGAGCTTACCTTTCATTCTTAAGAAGAAGAGTGTTTACTGTTTCCTCATAAAAACATTGTGTCTTGTGTTTGTTGATTTGATTGAATGTTGACTGTTATTTAATTTGCTGCTTGTGTTGAATGGTTTAAACATATGTCTATAATAAATCTGAAACATCCTTTAAAAGGATGCACTTTGGTATGTAACTGGTTCACCCCCCCTCTCAGTTACTTTAATCCGTCCAACAATTGGTATCAGAGCCAGGTTGCTTCAAATCAGTGTAACCATTGGAATCTAGATCCTAAACAATGGACAAGAAATCAGAATTTACCAAACATGGACTGCCTCTACTTGATGGGCATAATTATGCCTTTTGGAGTATAAGAATGAAATTGTTTCTACAGTCTCAAGGAGTTGATGTATGGCAAGCTTGTTTAAATACATATAATGCTCCAGCCACTATCCCAATAGATCTTGTAAGTAGAAGACTCCATGAGAGTAATTCAAAGGCTATGTATGGTATTCTAGGAGGCCTAGCAGCTTCAAAATTTGTTAAAGTAATGAACTGTTCCTCAGCAAAAGAAATTTGGGACAAACTGAAAACAGTCTATGAAGGGGATGATAAAGTTAAAAATGCCAAATTACAAACATATAGATCTCAATTTGAAAGTTTGAAAATGGAAGAATCTGAAGATATAGCCACTTATTTCCTTCGAATAGATGAAGTTGCCAATACCATGAGAGGGCTAGGAAAAAAGATTAAAGATGAAGCTCTTGTGCAAAAGGTTCTTAGATCTCTTCCTGCTAGATTTAATCCTAAGGTTTCTGCATTAGAAGAAAGAGCAGATTTAGATACCTTAGACATAGATACACTTAGTGGAATACTGACTGCATATAAAATGAGAATTTCTGGTGAGACGTCTTCCAGGAAAGAAGCAGCATTCAAAGCAGCAAAGAAGAAGAAGAAGAAGAATGAAGAAGAAGTGAACCATTCTGAAAAATCAGAAGAAGATGAAGAAGAAGCAAATTTTGTCAAGAGCTTAAGAAAGGGTACAGGTAGATACAAAGGTAAGATTCCTTTGAAATGTTTTGGATGTGGTAGAATAGGCCACTTTGCTTCCAAATGTCCATATAGTAAGAACTCTGACAATGAGGAAGAAAGTAGTAAAAATCCAAAGCAATACAAAAATAAATACAAGAAGTCTTTCAATAGATGTACCTTCAAGAAGAAGAGTTTATTCACTAAAGAAGAAAGTGATATTTCTGATTCCGATGAAAGTGATGATCAGTCAGATGAGAATCTCTTTATGGCTTTAGAAAATCAGAAAGACCAGTCTGAAGAGGAAGAAGATGGTGAAGTGGATTTGGAAGTAGAATTGGTAAGTGCTCTATGTGATTTAAGAAGAGAAAGAAAAGAATGTAGACATCTTAAGAGAAATGTTAAAGAACTTGAGGATGAGTTGAAAAAATCAAATGATTCATTTGAAAGCACTGAAGCAATGATGAGTGAATTAAAACTAAAACTGGAAGAAACTAGAATCACTGAAGAATCTCTAAATAAATTAATTATTGAAAAGGATAAAGAGATTGAAAAGCTGAAATTAGAAGTTGTCTTATTAAGGAAGAAGGTTCAAGAAAGTAACATGAATCACAGTACATCAATTCTAGATCAGATAATAGAAAGTCAGAGATCTGTAAATGATAAAACTGGACTTGGTTATAAGGCAGTAGTGACTAATGAGTGTTCTAGTTCAGATGTGAAAGCAACAGGTACAGAAAAGAAGAATGAGAAAGGGGCTGATAAGAAGTCAGTGGTTGAGAAACAAGAAGAAAAGTCAAGACCATATGTTCAGAGAAGAACACCTGATAGGTACCAATACAAATTCAATGGCTATTGTTTTTTCTGTTACAATTATGGACACAAGGCTGCATTGTGTGATAAGTTTTCAAGAAAGATATCTGAACATAATGGTTATGAGAAGCCCAGACATGGTTATGGAAAAAGGATAGATTTGACAAGTCAAAACAGAAACAGGTTTGATGTTCTGAATCATGAAACAGAATGCTATAAGTGTCAAAATTTTGGCCATATTTCAAGAAATTGTCCTACTAACTTTTAGAAAGTTAGTAAACCCATCTATACTCATCAACAAACTCAAATCTAGAAAAGGAAAATTGAAAATATGAAGGCTGAAAATTGTAACGTAGCACTGCAAGCTGAACATAAAATCAAATGGATAATAGATAGTGGATGCTCCAAACATATGACAGGAAGTAAACATTTGTTTATCAAACTAGACAAAGGAAAAGAGGGGCCTGTCACATTTGGAAATGATCAGACAGCTAGAATAATTGGAAGAGGGACTGTGTGTTTAAACAATAAGAAAAACTTGGCTGAAAATGTCCTGTTGATAGAAGACATGGAACACAACCTGCTGAGTGTTAGTCAAACATGTGATAAGGGATGCTACATGATATTTGATTCAAATGGATGTCAAATTAGAGATGTGAAAACAGATAAACTAATAGGTATAGCCACAAGAAGTGCAAGCAATGTCTATATTCTAGATGAGAAAAAGAATGAATGTTGTCTTAGTAATGAGAATGAAAGCTGGTTGTGGCACAAGAGACTAGGTCACATCAATTTTGATAATATGATCAATATGAGTAAGAATGAAGCTGTAAGAGATTTACCATCTTTAAAGAATCTCTCAAGTTCAGTGTGCAAGCAATGCTAACATGGGAAACAAACAAGAGTTAGATTTAAAACAAAAGAATACTCCACAACTAAACCGCTTGAGATAGTGCATACTGACATTTGTGGGCCCATGAGAACAAAAGGGATGAACGGAGAAAAGTATTTCTTATTATTTGTGGATGATTACACTAGAATGACTTGGATTTACTTATTGAAAAAGAAATCTGAAGCTTTTGACTGCTTTCAAACGTTTAAAGAATTTGTTGAAAATGAATGTGACAAGAAAATAAAGTGCCTGAGATCTGATAATGGAGGAGAGTACGTGTCAAACGAATTTAACAAATTTTGTGATGTGAACGAGATAAATAGACACTTCTCTGTGACTGAAACACCCCAGCAGAATGGGGTGGTAGAAAGGAAAAACAGAACAGTAGTAGAGATGGCTAGAACCATGCTCCATGAAGCAAAGTTGAGTAATGTGCTTTGGCCTCAAGCTATTCACACAGCAGTTCACATACTGAATTGATGTCTGCTAAGAAGTAACCAGTCTGTCATGCCATATCAAATGTGGAAAGGAAGATGAGCCAACGTTAAACATTTTAGGATTTTTGGCTGTAAGTGTTATATCAAACGAGTAGATCCACATTTGGGAAAATTAGACTCTAGAACCAATGATGGAGTATTAGTTGGATACTCCTGCTCTAGAAAAGCATATAAATGTTATAATTTCAGACTAAGAAAGATCATTGAAGCAATAGATGTAACATTTGATGAATCTGCATTCTTAAAATCAAAGACTAAGCAAAAGGAGTTTGAGACTCATGATATATTTGACAAGCACAGGTCAGATGATGAAGAGGATGAAATAGAAGAGGTTAAGGCTATTGACAATGACAGATCTACAAGTGATGATGAACAATGCTTCAGTCCTTCAAAAAATACAATTTCAACAAAATCTCCAAGTAGTCGAATACAGAAAAATCACCCTGAATAATTGATTATTGGGGATATAAACTCAGGTGTCGAGACAAGAAGTAAAAGATAGCAACCCATCCTTGAAAAGTAGGTATCACTTCTCTCTCTGACTGAACCGAAAAATGTGAATGAAGCTATCAAAGATGAACATTGGGTAAATGCTATGAAGGAAGAGCTTAGCCAAATTGAAAACTAGAATCATACCTGGGAACTAGTTCCTAGGCCTGCAAACAAAAATGTAATAGGAGCTAAGTGGGTTTTCAGGAATAAACTGGATGATATAGGAAAAGTAACCAGAAATAAAGCAAGACTAGTTTGCAAAGGTTATGCACAGGTAGAAGGGATTGATTACAGTGAAACATTTGCACCTGTTGCTAGAATGGAAGCAATAAGGTTGATTTTAGCATATGCCAGCTCCAAACAAATTAAAGTCTACCAAATGGATGTGAAGTCAGCTTTTCTGAATGGTAATCTGGAAGAGGAAGTCTACATGGAGCAACCAGAAGGATTTCATGTACAGGATACATCACAGTTTATTTACAGATTGAGGAAAGCATTATATGGATTAAAGCAAGCACCTAGGGCATGGTACTCCAGACTAGATAACTACTTAATGCAGTAAGGATTCAAGAAAGGTCACACAGATAGTAACCTGTACATTAAAGAAGAGAATAACAACCTTATTATTATAGAAGTTTATGTTGATGACATAATTTTTGGGAGTGACGATGATAGACTGAGCACAAAGTTTGCTGAAAGCATGCAGCAGGAATTCGAAATGTCTATGCTAGGAGAAATGAAGTTCTTTCTTGGATTACAAATCAATCAATGTGACAGAGGTATCTCTATCTCTCAGACTAAATACATTAATGAAATGTTAAATAAATTCAAAATGGAAGACTGTAAGCCAGTTGGTACCCCTATGGTCACTGGATGTAAACTCAGTAAATATGATAACTCTGGAGATGTAGACCAAACTATGTACAGATCCATGATTGGAAGTCTACTCTATGCTACAGCAACTAGGCCAGACATTATGCATGTTGTGTGTCAGGTTGGAAGATTTCAGGCTTCACCTAAGAATGGTCACTTGTTGGCTGTAAAAAGGATTTTTAGATACTTAAAAGGAACAGCAACTCATGGTTTATGGTATCCAAAAGATAACTCTCTGGACTTATATGCATTTACTGATGCTGACTGGGATGGGTGTGTTGATGACAGGAAAAGTACCATTGGTGCTGCCTTCTTTCTTGGAGGTTGTTTGGTAAGCTGGTCCAGTAAGAAACAATCATCTGTTTCATTATCTACAGCTGAAGCAGAGTATATAGCTGCAGCAGGATGTTGCACCCAGATTCTTTGGATGAAGCATATGTTGAAGGATATGCACATACAGAATGATGATCCCATTCCCATTTTCTATGATAATACAAGTGCAATAAGCATTTCAAAGAACCCAGTGATGCATTCAAAGACTAAACACATACCCATCAAATATCATTTTCTGAGAGAGCAGGTGCTGTCCAAAGTTATTAAGCTTGAAGATGTTGGAACAAAAGACCAGATTGTTGATATTTTCACTAAGCCTCTTCCCAAATATCAGTTTGAAATGCTTCGAGCTCAGTTGGGGGTTTGTCCTCTCTGAATATTTTCTCTTTCACATTACAGGTTCTGATTTCCTGGTGTCAAATGGTTCCAGATTTTGAATAATTCTGTGTTCTCTTGCTTTCTGAACATATTCAGTACAGATTGCTTTCATTTTTTCAGCTAGTAGTTGTCTCACAGTGACAGGGGGAGACATATTCACAGGGGGAGTTCTCTTTCTGTCTTTGCCATGGATGTCAAAAGGGGGAGAAAGATTTCAAAGTTTGTCATCATATCAAAGGGGGATTTTGTTAGCCAGTTTTGCTACACAGTCTGAATGTTGTCATATGCCAAACTTTGAATGCTTCACTCACAGGCAAAGCCACTGCAGGATGAATCAAAGGAAGTAACAGCAGTAATGAAGCAAATGTTAATGTTACAGCCACAGATGAGAACAATGTCACAGCTCTAAATGTTGCACAGAATACCCGCATATTGAAAAGAATGATTACACAGTTCACTACAACAGAGGATTTTGTTATACATTCAAATAAATGAAACAGAAGGATGAGAACGATCAAGTGTTACATCTATACAGCGATTCACAATGGCCGGAAGGATAATTATTTTTCATCCACAACGGCGGAAGGGTAGTGGCTTCTTCATCCGCAACGGCGGAAGGGTAGTGGCTTACAATTGCTACAAAGCGGCCGGAAGGATAATGATATTTCATCCACAATGGCGGAAGGGCAGTGGCTTCTTCATCCGCAACGGCGAAATCCCACAACACAAGAATCAGCGACAATGGGGGAGCGGAGGAGAAACGACTAAACGACGGAAGGATAATGGTTTTTTTATCCGCAATGGTGGAAGCCCACAACACAAGGATCAACGACAATGGGAAAACTCTCAATCAAAAGTCGGCAGGATTTACACTTTGGAGGCTTAACCACTTTGGGAGCCGCAACGGCGGAGCCGTGAAGAATAAATCAATCTGCAACGGCGGGTGTAAAACGAATGAACGACTGGAAAAGATAAATCTTTCCGCAGCCACAACATTAGAAGTCGAAAGGACATCCCCTTCTGCAACGTCGGAGCGAAAAGTGGAACAAGAGCCGCAACGTCGGAGCTTCAAAATGTCGGAAGTCAGAGCGGAACGGGAGCTGCAATGGCGGAGGTATAAAGGCTTTCGGGAGCCGCAACGATGGAAGACGGAAGACTACAGGCTCCGCGGTAGGTCTATCGGCGTTGGAAACATTATGAGTCGAATGGTTAGCACATTATGGAGCCACAACGGTGGAGATTGAAAGAACAAAATGTTTCGACATGAAACCAAATATTCAGCTGACTAAGGAAAATGCATCGAAAAGGAATATCAAGACTGAAGCCAATTATCTTTCCACAATGGCGGGAGGATAGGAAAACAAACCTCCGATTTAAACATTTAAAACCCCAGCGTGGCATGGCATTGGCAAGAAGTGGCGTGGCATGGCCTTGCAGAGCAGAGAATGACTATTCGTGGAATGCAGAGAGTCAGGCAAACTAGGCATTTGAAGGACTTAAATCTTTTTGTCAGTTAGAGACTTTTGAGAATCTACGATATTCGTGGAATGTGAATCGTTTTGTACAAATCAGCATTCAATATCTATTAACTGTTTCTCATTTGCAATTAGATGGAAAATGGAGAGTCCGTAACCGTTTCTGAAATGAATGGAGAGAATGGGAATCGACTGGAATTTATATATATATATATTATAGCAAGAATATGCAGAGGAGAGTGGAGTGCGCTGTTCAGTAAGGTAATTTCGAATATAAGAGATTGAGCACATTGCAGAAAAGGATTGAAGAGCTAGATACGATGATAGTTGCAGAGTATGAAGAGTCCAGATGAGAAAGAATATAAGAATGATATAGTGACAGTCTCAGTGAGTTCCGTATGTGCTTAATCTTGATGATAAACAGAGAAAAATGTACAAATATAGAATTATAACATCTGTTGTGAATATCTGCAATACTGTTTAATTCGGAATCATAGTGTAAATGCTGATTTATAAAGCCTAGTCATAGACAGTGAGGGGTTGTAAGGGTGTGATTCATTCTGTAATTCACAGAGTTCTCTGGGGTGTTGTAGCATCCCTCTGGTTGTTGCCAGAAAATAGAAACAAGTTGGTGCTTGTATAATTGGAAGTTGGAGCTTCCAGAGGTAGCAGCCTTGTCTAGGTTGAAGCTCAAGAAAAATAAAAGAATGTAAAGAGGAGTTGGAGCTTACCTTTCATTCTTAAGAAGAAGAGTGTTTACTGTTTCCTCATAAAAACATTGTGTCTTGTGTTCATTGATGTGATTGAATGTTGACTGTTATTTAATTTGCTGCTATATGTTGAATGGTTTAAACATATGTCTATAATAAATCTGAAACATCCTTTAAAAGGATGCACTTTGGTATGTAACTGATTCACCCCCCCTCTCAGTTACTTTAATCCATCCAACACAAGTGTTACAAGATCTCCCTCATAGTGGGTGTAGAGCGCCTCTAGGCGCAATTATACCAGCATAGATCCAAATCCTAGGCTCTATCAAGCATCAAGAGGGATCAAATCTTTGGAGGTGGAAACCTCTTCTTAAGTATTGCACTCAATTATGAGCTTAGTATTGATATTCAATACTATTTATGGCTGACATGTAATATTTTATATTATTTTTTATTTTGTTAGGAAAGAACATTACAACATCTCCCCCATACATGGTTTTAAAACCATGTGCAAGGCCCTCCTAAAACCATGTGTTGTTTAGGAGGCCTTGCACATGGTCTTAAAACCCTTTGCAACAACCTCCTAAACCATGTACAATAAAACCATGGGTTGTTTAGGTGGCCTTGCACATGGTTTTAAAACCATTTGCAAGGCCCTCCTAAACCATGTACAATAAAAACTATGGGTTGTTTAGGAGGCCTTGCACATGGTTTTAAAACCATGTGTACGACCAACATTTTTTTGTGGATAATTCATTTTTTATTTTTTATTATTTTGTTAAGAAATCTTCCCCATATAGTGTTATTTTGTCTACGACATCTTTTTTTGCCGATAATTATTATTTTTTTATTGTTTTGTTAGGTAGGAACAATACAACATCTTCCCCATATCAGGTTGTTTTTGTGGCCGGAATTTATTTTGGAGGATAATTTTAAAAAAAATATTTTTTTATGGCCTACATTTACAAAAATAACGTTACATAACGTGTTACAAGATCTTTCCCCATACTGGATTGTAGAGCGTCTCTTGACACAAACTATAATCAGTTGAATAAATTATAAAACTATAGTTTTCACATCGTCCATTACTTTTAATTAAAATCTTTAATTTTTTTGTATTTATATAGAAATAGTCCATTATTTTTAATTAAAATATTTAATTTTTTTTATTAATATAGAAATCTCTCACATGGAGAGACTTGTGAGACACTTTGACATATCATTTTGTATCCAAAATAATGTTTAGAAATAAGCAAATTGAATTGAATATTGAGCTTTTACTCAGGATGGACTCTTGCCCTTTTTCCACAACATGGAGATATTAAAAAATTCTGAGATTCCATGAGAGCTACACCACCATGTTGACTACCTGTTACACAAGAAGGGAGATATAGCATGCATGGTTTTATGTAAAAAAATAACAATTTTGAACCCATTCTAATACTTTCCAAGAAATGGCTTGTGGCAAAAAGTTTCAAGAAATGACCCATTAACCTGTGTTAATTTATAGAAATGTTAATGCAGCTTCACTGTTGGTCAGGAGATTGCAACTTTTCTTGTTTCATGCGGACTACTCTCCAATGTTTGGGGTGAGTGCCATCGTGCAAACAACGCAGGGAGTTTTTATACTATGAATGAGTATGAAGGTGTTGCATATGTTTCCTTCCCTTCATGTCAACGAGAGACACACAGACAACAATGTCTTCTCTGGTTGCATCAAGGGTAATGATGGTAAACCAACCCTCATCCATCTGGGAGCTCTTGCTCTGTTCCTCCATGTCTTGGAGAATACAGATTTCAAAGAAAAGGTAAGTTAATTATGTAAATACAAAGTGATTTGGTTTCATACTTTACTTCTTCTCTTAGAGGCTTTATAGTAAGGTTAATTAATTTATCTAAATACAAATTTCTAATGTTTCATAAATAGAGGTTTATTGCTTTCACTTATTCCAGACTTTTATTTTTTAAACAAAGAAGTGACAAGTGACATTATGTTTATCTATTCAATGATCAATCAGTTGCAAATTTACACGAACTCCAAACAAGGACAACTAAAACCCGTTATATTTGTGGGTCATTCCTTAGGAGGGGCAGTTGCAACCTTGGCCACACTATGGGTACTGGAAAAGAGGCTGACGGAAATGGGCTCTTCCTTTTGTATCACATTTGGACCCATAAAATATCATATTAAGAGACTTAGAATGATCTTGGAATGATGTCGTCGGTATTAGATGTCATTGAATCTAAAGAAATGTACTTTTTGTGCCCCATTTGGAATTATGTTGGGTCACATGGGTTGTCAAGATGGAATCTTGGTAGATCCTACTAAAATTGCGATAATTTGCAATAATTTTTGACCTACCACCACCCTCGACAGTAAAATAGTTGAGAACGACATTGGGACATAAAGGATACTATCGAAAATTTATCATACGATATGCAGAGGTTACTGCGTCTATGGAGAATCTATTGAATATGGATGTTAAGTTTCAGTGGAGTGAATAATTCCAAGAGAGTTTGGACACCCTAAAGAATAAGATGGTTACAACACCCATACTAGTTTTCCAGATTGGAAGAAACAATTTTATGTACATGTCGATGTGTTGTCTGTCACGCTTGGTGTTGTACTAGCTCATCTTGGTGAAGGTTTTATTGATCATCCTATTGCCTTTTCTAGAAGAAAATTGGCAGCGACAGATAAGAACTATAACGCGATGGAAAGAGAAGGACTAGTTATGGTATATACTCTTCAAAAAATTTGACACTCTTTGTTGGGTGAACATCTCAAAATGTACACAGATCATTCTGCATTAAAATTCATGGTCAATAAGACAGCGTTGGGGAGAAATATTTTCGATGGATTCTCCTCTTCCAGGGATTTGACTTTGAGATCATTGTTAAGCCGTGTCGACTGAATTCAGGACCTGACCATCTATCAAGGTTAGAAAGTGGCGAAGAACCTGTGAGTATCAACAATAGTATTCCCGATGAACAATTATTTGCAGTAAATATGTTTGATGATCATTATAGGGATATTATACATTTCTTAAGTATGTGATATGCACTAGAAGGATTCAATACTCCATAAAAAAAACAATTAGTTGTTTGATTTGCATATTTCTAGTTTATTGCTGGACAACTGTACAATATGGGACTGTTGTAGGATCCTAACTCGCCCGCTCGACCAGGTCCTCCGGTCAACTACTTCTGTCGACCCATACATGTCGCGTTGGTCAGTTGAACCGACATGTAGTTATGTAACTAATTGTAAATTATATAAATAGGTTGGAGAGCCAGATATAGAGCGGTTTGTATTTGATGTAATCATCTATATATGTGTTCTTACTTGTTAATAGAAAGACTTGTTGCTTCATCATCCATTACTTGTCTATTGTTTGTACCATTGTAATTTCTTAAGTAAACTATAATATGTATCACTTGTAACTATTATACCCGCTCAACTACAACATTGGTTCTATTTTTGGTGATACATGCATAAGATGATGATGAGAATGGCCCAATGATATCAGAACAAGAGATCAAGGAATGGTGGGAGAGAAAGATAGAAAACTATCTACAAAAATATGCTAGAAGAAATAAGTTCAATATCGCTCAAGCAAGGGAGAAATTATTTTTTGAGATGCATGAATTTTTTTTTGAATATGTACCATTCGCATTGAAGAAGATCCTGGATGAAAAGACCTGCAGATGAAAAAGAACAACAATTACTTCAAATAGTAATGAGAGGAGGCCGCACAAATATATCAGAGTGGTGCAAAAGAATTGCTGACCAGTTATGTGAAGAACATGCTATTGAAGAGCGAGTGTCTATCGACAAAGTCTAGAAAAGGTTCTATAACAACTTCACTAACCAATTACTTTGTTATTTACCTACACTTTTGTTCAGATTCTTGATCTACAAAGGAGTAATGCATATTGTAAAACCTCGACCCTTGTTGTTATCACCACCCATGAAAATGAACTAGGACGAAAAGCAAAGAAAGTGGGAAAAAATCATGCAACAAATGAAGAACTACATCACTCTAGTTTGATAGAATATTTCGGTTTGACAATGTTGGGGTGACCGACCATGTTCTTGATGAAGTAGATGAATGGAAATCAATAGATGAAAACATGATATGGCCAGTATAATAAAATCCCCAAAACATGACAAAAATAGAACAATGATGAACAAAAGCACTCCAAATATCTAAAATATTGAACTAGGAAAGAGGAGGAAGTGACACAAAGAGATAAGGGAGTAGGATGGTGTGCTCTAAAAAGAAATAAAGTTGGGTATAGTGATAGAAACATAAGGAAACACATTGGAGTGGGCTCGAGCTTGACAGAAAGAGGGCTCTGATGAGGATCTGTAACCAGTGGGTGAAGACTTGTGGATTGAGCATAGAAGAGCTCTCCAATTGAATATACCTAAGGCTATGACTCTGCATTCCCCATTACATATAAATCAAAGTTCCCAAGTGCAATATGTTATTGAAGAAGATTTAGGACTCCACACTAGCCAATCCAGTATATGAAGTCGCCAAAATGACAAAGGAAATGAATTCGACATATTATTAATCCATCGACTGCAAGAAGGGAATTGGGCCACCTTTCAACCTGAATTATCCAATATAATTTTTCATCTAATTTATTCATATCATGAAGAATCATGCCCCTTGTCACTTCAAGCATCGAGTAATTCATCAAATCAGATGGAATCTCTGAAAATAAGTGTACCCTATATCGAATAGAATTTCACCTGGGTATCGATAGAATTTAGTGAAGGAAATCAACATCTAACATTCGACGAAGATCTAACTGAAGCGGAAGATAGTGTTATCTAAAGTGAAGAGAGAATGTTAATCCTTGTCAATACAAAATCAGAAATAGTATCTGTTGAAAAAAGCTGAGAAATAAGTCCAACTGCAGGAAGTAATTCACCATCACCACCCCCTACATTAGAAGTCGAATTTACAATAGAAATGGTGCACGTAACATCACACATTCCTCTATATGAAGGATACAAAGATAAAAAAAGACATTGGTTTGTCTGCAAATCAATATGGGAGGCCAATGCTATTACCAGTGAAGATCGATAAATGGCACAATTTTTTGGTTCCCTTCGAAAAAGAGCTCTCACAAGGTATATGACCTATATAGAAAGAACTACAAATGCAACAAAAGGTCAGATAAAACAACATTTCATGTCTTTCTTCAAAACTCTTGATGCAAGCATCTCGCTGCCAAAAATTTGAAAACCACTGCTCAAAATCCCATTGAAACGATCCAAGAATATGATAAAAGATTCAAAGAATTGCTGATCTAGATTTACTACAACATTCACGCGCACTTATTGATCCAATGGTTTGTGGCTGTATTATCATAGAAGGTCAAAATGCACATCCGTTTACACAACTTCAATACATATGAAGATGCATTGACGAAAGCATTGCAAATAGAAATGGAAGATGATCATCCTATAGCTCCTGTCGACTGACACATCAAAGAACAACTTGAAATCATGTAGAAATACATATGTGAAATAAATCTCAAAGGAGTCAAACTATGGTGTACAAAAGATTACTCTCAACAAGATGACCAATGAAAAGATGTTCGGTTGGTACAAACAAAATGTTTCTGTGACATCTTCTAAGAGCATGACTCACATACATCAAAACATTTCCCATACAATATGAAGAATGAGAAAGATTGTTCGTATGCTATATGCAAAGTCAAATCTCATTCCATAGCAGAATCTCATCTAAACTTAAATAATAAACATAATTATTGAGTAATATACCAGACTAATGTTGCGAACCAAAGGAATAACCAAAATGATAACAATGAAAGGAATTATATAAATGACAGGAATTATAATAGAAACGAACAGAATGACAAAAATGACGGATATCAAAGATACGATGACCGAATATATTATCGACGTTGTGATAACTTCAACCGATGGTGAGGATTCCAAGGGAGGGGTCAAAACAATGGAAGCCGAGAAAACCTTCTGCATCGACCTATACAGTGCTACACATGCCTCAACGAAGGACATCATCATGTAGAGTGTCCATATAAAGATTGAATATCTAAAGTTTTGTACAAACTGTGGAGTAGGTAATCACTATTTGGAGGATTTTCCTACTATGCTTAAAAAGACTAATAATAAAAAGAGTGTTAACATCTTGTCCAGTGTTCCTAAGTCTAATATTATTAAAACTAAGAATCTTCGGATCGTAACTTGACAAGGAACAAAAAATGGTCTTGATAATCCACAAATTAGTAAATTAATAAGTAAAGAAGATTATCTTAACCCCATTGAGAAAAAGTGATTGTATAATAATGCATCAAAAATATTTCAAGAATTGACATCCCAAGAAGCCTACGATGAATCCTGACAAGAAGCTATTAATGAACTTCTCAAATTAATAACCAAAGAGGAAGATGTCTCAAAATTCATAGACCTAATGTATAATATCAAAAGAAAGACTTTCAAAGAAAAGAAATCTAAGAATATATACCGATTGAATCATAAAGATAAAAATGACGCATATCACCTTATCTATTTGGAAATTGAAGTATACCATTCCCGACAAGTAAATATCACGACTCACAATACTTGGGAACACCTTGGTTGACCACAATTGAACAAGTTGGGAATGTATGTAAAATTAGCTGAACAAGGACTAATTGAACGAATTGGTATATGGAAAAATGTCGACACGTCCATCAAAGGAATAACAAGCCAAGTTGACTTTGAAATCATCAATCCCAAGGAAGGATCCAATTCCTTCCTTTCCCTAGTTGGCCAACTATGGGGAAGAAAAAAGAAAGCATCGATATCACTTGACAAAGAAAGAATCAAACTCAAAGGAAATGGATAGAATGTCATTGTACCAATTCATTTGTTGCAAGGAGAGCCCTCAATATAACCAATTGATGACGATGTCAACATCCGACAAATGTATCAAGTAAAGAACAATGAATATTATATCGATCCAAACACACAAGGAGAACTCTATATGGGAAATCCTTCATCGATTGGATACAATTCATATGCTAAAGTTTACAACTAGAAGATAGAAAAATATGAATTGAAAGCATGAAAATGTTGGACAATCAAATTTATCCCTAAAGAGAATAAAACACAACAATGTTTTTCTGTCACTAGCATTCCAAAGATATTTGAAAGAAAAATCAGAGACTATCCAACTCTAGCACCAGTGAAAAACAAGTTGTCAACCATGCCACGATTGAGATACAAAGAACAAGAATCCCCATATTCTCATGTCGAAGAAGTTTCTAGGAATGTAGGTGAACAAGTTTGACTTCAGAGTTTGGTTGAGGCATTTACAGGATAAGTTGTAATATGGTGGGATACACACGAGTCAAGACTACAGACTTGGACCACAACATCGACATATTTCGTCAAAATATTTGGAGGAAAGAAACTCACAGCATAAGAAAATATTCCCATTAGAGGAAATTTGGGGTCTAAATTGGGCCTTATAAGAAAACGTGCCAATAATAAATTTTATGATTTGGAATTCAAGAACCAATAGAATTTCAATAAATGAGTCAACCATAATGGTTGAATTGACATATTTGTCATAAAATAAAACTACTTTTTTTGTTTGTATTTTCGACATATCTCCCTGTGTTTTTACTCAAATTTCAAGCAGGAGATCCCATTGGATGTGGAATTTAATTCTGCATCAACAAGTACCTACACTGCATACTTTTGATGGATCCCTCTACCCCAAAAACAAGAAATACCTGAAAAAATGTGATGATGATGTCATCATCACGTTTTTCAGGTATTTCTTGTTTTTGAGGTAGTGGGGTCAGTCAAAAGTATGTAGTGTGGTACTCATTGGATGTGGAATTAAATTATACATCCAAAGAGCTCTCCCACTCAGAATTTGAGTAAAAACACAGGGAGATATGTCGAAAATACAAACACAAAAAGTAGTTTTTTTCAGTCTTCCTCCAAAATTAATAACTATTATTTTATTATTTTCCTTAGGAGGCCCATTTTAGACCTCAAATTTCCTCTAATGAACCTTCACACAAGGATAATATCCTGAGAAACACATTGATGACTGTAAAAAAGGAATGGATAAGACTAGGCTACATAGATGAAAGAACTTGGATGCACCTTTTTCCAAATACATTCGACAACTTACCAAAAAAATGGTACAAAATGGAAGAAGCAAGAGGATAAACATCCATACAGAAATAACTCAAAGAAAATTTTGTCAAATACTTCAAATTCTCTCCACAGGATGACCTATTAACTGAAGCAAGTAACCAGGTCAAGGTTTTCTACAACCAACAAGTAACAAATACCAACGAAGAATCACCAACTTGTTCGATAGAGTGCTACATGTAATAGAATCAAGTCGACTAAAATCCAACATTCAGTGAGACTACAGTTGGAAACATAAAAAAACAAAAGAGAAAATATTCAAGTAGAAATCAGAACGTCCAGGCACATCAAAGATGGTTAGAACAATATTCAATTTCAAAACTTCAGAGAAAGAGGATCCTAAAAGGTTGACGATAGAAGAATTTCCATCGAAAGTTTCACAGTTTAAATAAGGAGACCAACAGATCAATGAAAGAAGAGCACTAGAATGGATGGACAAAAAATTCAAGACAAAAGAAATAGATATTTCCAATGATGATAGACCAAAAATGGTAAAAATAGGTGATTATTGGAATGAAGAACAAACATCAGAAATTGTAAATATACTGAAAGAATTACAAGATGTTTTTTCCCCGGACTACAAATATTTGAAAGTACTTGTGCAGGAAATGGGAGAAATGAAGATCGATATCAGACCAGATGCCAAATCAGTTAAGAAAACACCATATAAACTCTCACATAAATAAAATGAGATTGTAAAGAAAGAAATCGATAACATGCTTGCAGCTGGAATTATCTACCCCATTTATCAAGCAGATTTGGCGAGCTCGATGGTTATCTACTCTAAGAAGTAGGATCCAACATGACTCTGAATCTTTGTCAACTTCAGAGAACTCAATAAGCTAACACTTACAGACCCATTTTTTACTCCTTTTGTTGACGGAATTATTAATGAAGTTGCAATACATGAATGTTATTTGTTCACGAATGGATTTTCTAGATATAAAAAGTACCTATTTCCGAGGAAGATCAGAAGAAGACTACATTTGTATGCGAGTTTGGATCATTTTCATATAAATTTATGCCATTTGTATTGAAGAATGCACCAACTGTATTCATGAATTGTTGTCAAAGAAATCCAAGAATATATCTACAAAACTATGGTTGTATACTTCGACGAATAGACGATTTACTCCATGCCGAAGAATCACTGTAAATGGATAAGAATTATGTTAAAAAGATATCGACATATACAATTATCACTAAATATCAAGAAATGCATATTTTCAACTCCGATGGGAATTCTGTTGGGACATGTCGTGTGTAAAGAATGACTTAAAGTTGACTTTGCAAAAATTAAAATAATTCTTGACCTCAAGCCTCTAGTCAATCCTAAGTAAGTTAGAATTATGCTTGGACATACAGGATACTACATAAAGTTCATTTGAAACTACTCTGACATGACATATCCCTTGGAGGGGTTGTTAAAAGAAAATCAAGAATACTAGTGAACCGACTAATGCGATGCATCATTTGACATCTTAAAGAGGAAACTAGTCGAAGTGCCCATATTAAGATTCCCAAACTAGTCAATAAAATTTCATGTACATATAGATGCTTCAGGAATAGTAGTTGGTGTGATCCTAAAACAACATGGGGATGATGGAATGGACTACCCAAACGCATACAACTACATAAAATTGAATAAGGTAGAAATAAATTACTCAACAACTAAAAGGGAAACACTGGGAATGGTATTCACAATCCTGAAGTACCAACACTATCTACTTGCTAACCATTTTTTGTTGTACACAGATCATCAAGCGCTAAAATATTTGGTGAATAAGACTTTACATCATAGAAGAAGTTTCAATGGTTGTTTTTATTCCAATAGTTTGAATTTGAAGTTATAGTATGACCATGAAAATAAAATTTTAAACCTGACCACTTGTCGAGAATAAACATAGGCAAAGAACCAACTGGAATTGAGCACAAGTTACTAGATGCTCACTTATTCAGAATCGAAGCGGTGCCATGAGAGTTGGCATAGATAGCTCAATTTCTAGAAGAAGGCCAAGCCCAGAAGAAATGCATGAAAATAAAAAGAATATCCTAGCAATAAAAGCTACACCTTACACTATAATAAACGAATTTATCTACAATCTTGGACTAGATGATGTACTATGACGATGTGCTCTCGACCATGAAAGACAAATTATAATTAGTGAAGCACATTATGGACCGGTGTGAGGACATTTTCAAGCCAACACAATAGTAAGAAAAATTCAACAGTCAGTATTATGGTGGCCGATGATACATAGAGATTGTCAAGAATTTGTGAACAAATGTGACTGATGTTAGCAACTTGGCCGACCTTTTCCGAGCACGAAAATTCCCCTAATATCAATGAATCCAATTCTAACATTTGATATGGGAAATCAACTTCATTGGACCATTTTCTATATGTGGTGGACGAATGAGAGCAAGGTATATTATCACTATGGTCAAATATGTTACCAAATGGGCAGAAGTAGAACCCGTCGAGACTTTCTCAAGCGAGATAGATGCTAAGTTTATATATCAAAACATTGTCACAATATTTGGATGTCCATTGACCTTGATCAATGACCAAGGGTCACATTTTGTCAACAAAACAAGATTCATATTAAAAATAATAATTTCTAATCAAGCATCAAAAGAGCTCAACATATCACCCTCAATCTAACGACGCAATATAATATTTCAATAAAACATTAACCAAAGGCCTAATTAATGTATGCAATGTTGATAAGGATGACTAGGATGACAAAATACCTATAGTACTATGGGAATATAGAATAATGTACAAAAGAGCGATAGGTAAGACCCCATTCAAACTAGTATATGGACAAGAAGCGATCGTTCCCTTACATTTTCTCCAACAAGCACCTATGACCACCGAAGTACTGCATATTGATGTCGAACATGCCCTAAAAGAAAGACTAGCACACCTGTTGAATCTCGAAGAACACTGAAAAATCGCAATACAATACCAAGAATTACTAAAGCATCAACATAAATCTTGGCACGACAAGAACATAAATACAAAGGATATCTCTTTCGACGATCTCGTATTACATTACAATATCCGAGTAAAAGGGAATCCTAAAAAGCTGCACAATGAATGGATGGGTCCATATATTGTCAAATAAATCAATGCCAATGGATTAGTTTGACTGAAGATGCTACAATGAATCGTGTTTTGAAATCTTGTCAACAACGCCTGACTAAAATGTTATAAAGCATAGAAGAGCCCAAAAAAAATAGTTCAAAAAAACGTTATAACCACTATTACAACAAAGAAAAATATATAAACAAACAAACAAAGTAATTCTATGGAAATATCATCATGACAAGAGTCTGGAGAGACAATATCAACAAGGGAGATGCAAGAAGATCACAAAATTGGAGGCACGACTGATGATATGAGATATATATACACAAAGGTACACATCAACAACAAGTATTAGAAAGAGATTCCAGAATGCATCGCCATGAAACCGACTGAAGAAACACAAAAAAAGATAAAGGAACACACTGACACCACACCAATAAAGAGAAAACGGTCACATTAAGTCATCAAGAAACTCAACACATGGAGTAGAAAAGTCGGAATACCTCGAAAGAAGTGATGACAAGCTGCCATTCGAATTCAACTCCTCCACCATACCCACAATTAATGCATCCACCTACTACGCGCTCTCTTGTGTAGAAAAATTCCGCTATAAATACTGAACTAGAAGATTTTTGGATGTTAAAATGCCAAGAAATTGAGCATCAAAGCACCGAGACGCCCGAACTTGTCAAGCAAAATTTTGAACTAGAGAAATATACCAGCAATATGACACTAACGAAACTCAAGAAACCACTAGATCTGTGGCTGTAAAAAATTAGATTGTTAAAGAAATCTAGTACACCATTAGAGACCAGAATTCAAAAAATATGTAATGCCAAAGTAATCGAGTAAGAGTGGAAAAGAAACTGGAACAAAATCCATGAATCAGGTACAGAAGAAGATGACAGATGGAGAGAAGAAGCCCAAAAACTTAGATCCAGTACCATTCTTAACTACCTTAACGCACCCTTGTTAGACATTTTTGTTGGATTGAAATAAATCCTCGACCAATTCATTATAATACACTATCATAATGGGAAATTATCTTTCGACACACCAACCGAGATCAATGGTTCTCTAATCAGTGAAATCACCAGACTTTCAAACAAAGGGGATTTATTACCCATTCGTCCAAACCTTGCACTGGTCAAAGAAATCACAGGTACCCTTATAGGAAAGAACTCCAGAGGATTGGTGGTCAATCAAATAATATTTGGCACACACAATATAATAGTGTGAATTGTGTCGGTCACATTAACAATGAACGGTCGAGGATCTGACCATAAACTTGATATGCTTGAGGATGTACAAAATGTGGCATCACAAGGAAAATTTTATTGACGGGTTGAGCACCTAGCAGAGATTGTATGAAACATTTTCATAAAGTGCCAGGAAGAGTGGTAACACATATGGTATCCATCACTTTTAATTTGGATCTCCATGACTCATCTACGACTAGTCAGAGACAAATATTTCACTGCACAGAAAGGACTAGTCATGTGGAACTTTCATTCTTTCGTAGTAGGAGGATGTCGATTAGGTGCTGCAATAGCCAAGACTTGGTTATACAATTGGTTCTAAGCCTTGAAGGTTCAAGCAACTAGATTGAGAGCTCCCCAAAACATTTGATGAAGTCTACCAATGACTACACATATCTAGCTATTATTAGATCATACATCGGTTTGGTACTTGGAAGGAGCACCTAAAACCAAGTAAATATTTTCAGAACTTAGCTAATAGTCCAACACAAGTATGAAAATACCACCATAAGCAAAATGTGTCTACCAACCAATCGTTGAACCCTTGATAGATGTCAGAAGGAGGACTGTGAAGTTTGAATTCACCTGAACACTTTCACACTCTACCCTGACCAGATCGATGACATAAACCCCTTGGGAATTGCAATCACAACACAACAACAAAAACAACCAAATAGAGTAGAACAATAAGAGGAGAGTACTCAGTCGGATACTCCACTGTCAGAGAATGCACTAACAAAGGAGAATATTTTTTGAGTTGCCGATGAAATTTTTCGAGCCCTACAAAACATAATCAACAAAACGTAGGGGAAATAAAAGTAGAAGCTTATCCTTCAGGAGTTGATAGAAGATGAAAGTGCTTAACTATTCAACAATTCCACAAAAATAATGGAAGACTTTGGAAAGAACAAGATCTCTGTATAGGAACAAATAAAAAAATTTATCACAGAAGAAGAACAATACCACAGTCAAATGCAGGTACCATAACCCAAGAAAGTAGTTTTTTACTGAACCACCTATTGACTTAACCGAGAACCCGTCACTGCCATCCCAGAATTTTATTTTGTAAGAAGAAATCTTACCAACTTCTTCACCGACCATTACACCTCCTTCCATGCTGGCATCCCTCATCCTCGATTTCGTATAGTATCTACCCAACCCCCTAAGAGAAAGAATTCAGACTGACTTAACCTACATGAATTCTTTAACTAACTTCCTTTCATCATGCCAGCTTGGAAAAAAATTATTTTAAAGAAACCACTCTTAGCCGAATTTGGGAAGTAGACTTCTTCAACCATATTGGACACTCACTTACCCTAACTACCACCACCCAGCACCTCTGAACCACATATTATCGGGTATACTGAAAATACAGTGATGAAAAACCCCGACCCAACTAACAACATTGTTTTGCAACAAACAACATCCTTCATACCCAACTCCACTAACCTTCTTTCAAATAACCCACCTAGCATCCTAGAATCGACTAGCGGACATGCGTTTACAAGCATGTTGCAAGAAAACTTGCCCCCGATTGGAAACCCCAACCTAACTCCACCACCCCCATTAGAATCCAACACAGCAGCACTCCACCTCCACCTCCGACCACTTCACCAAGCCCCCCCCAAATATCACCAACTTATTTTTAATCAATCCTACCGAATTTTGTAATACAACACTGGATGCACAACATACTAAAGATATCTCAATAACATAAGAAGAAGTCAACAAGGAAATAGTAGCTCAAGAAGCAGAACAATAAGAAGAAGAAACACCAGACAAAGATAAAGCAATAGAAAAGTAGACAGAAATCGAGAAACAAAGCAATAAAAATAAAGAGAAGAGATAGAGGAAGCAAAGAAAAGAACGAAAGAAATAGGAAAAACAAAAACAGAAGCAACAACAAAACATCCATCACCTCCAACAAAAACCTTGTCTCCTCGTACATTAGATCAATTTGGTATGGTTGCTACATTTGACCCTCAACAAGACAAAAAGCAAGAAACTGATCTCCTTACAGATGCAATTGATCGAGAGCACAAACACATGAGAATTTAAGCAAGAGAGTGCATCGAAATATTACAAGCATAACAATTAACATTTTTTACTAAGTGTGAAAAATTAGGCCAACAGATTGTACCAATCCATCATAGACCAACACGAACAACCCTCTCGACAAAGCCTACAGACTATTTGATAGTGTTATATTGACCTTGCAAGAACATTTGACCAAGAACTGGTAGGACCAGGCTGAAGAAACATCTATTTTGTTGAGGAATCAATACACAACCTTCACATAAGCTCACAACCTATTAGCACAATAGAATACAAAATCTACTATAACTATAGAATTTTCGTGCAAACAGTCAACGCATTATGGCAATGTGTTTGTAGAAATACAGAAGACACGAGAACCCATTAACAGACTACAACAATGACGAAAAACTACAAACGAAGCACTCACCCAAAATCTCGATGACCAACTCATCATGGAAAACATGAAGCTAGAAAATCTAGAGAAGCAAGAATACGAGTGGATCTGTCAAGCTCGAGTAAGCCTACCCAAAGTCGACAAAATCAAGTCATATATCCAACAATTGCTCTCTACTATCAATGATAAAACAATACTGCTAGGAAAAGACATGATCAATATTCAAGACCAAGCCATGCATGACAAGATGGAGAACATGTCCATCCTCACCACTCTCACCATCGACATCCATAATGCACTGCATACATGGGAATAATTTCAACACCACTTATCAGTCTCTACAGAATCCATTGTCAAAGTATTTTTCCTACAACATCAATTTACCAGTACTAGCCATCCATAGTAGTAGCAACATGTTTTCCCATTACTAAGAGAAAAAAAAAATAATCTCCTCATTTCTTCGAAACGAAGAAATATTTTGAGGTGGGGGAGATGTTGGAGGAGCCTAAGTCGGTCGCTTGACTAGGTCCTTTGGTCGACTACTTGTGTCGACCCATACATGTCATGTTGGTCAGTTGAACCGACATGTAGTTATGTAAGTAATTGAAAACTATATAAATAGGCTGGAGAGATGGATATAGGGTGGTTTGTATTTGATGTAATAATCTCTGTATGTGTTCTTGATGAGTAATAGAAAGACTTGTTGCTTCATCATCCATTACTTGTCTATTATTTGTATCATTATATTGATTAAGTAATCTATAATATGTATTACTAGTAACTATGATACCCGCTCAACTACAACAGAGACTTAACAAAATTCTTCGTTGATGTGTATTGGAACATGAGAAACCAATGATATTGAATGAAGTGCATGCTGGTGTTGCAGGAGGCCATTTTTCTAGAAAAGTTATAGTATAGAAGATATTACAAATAGTATTATGGTGACCTACTTTGCATGCAGATGCTCAAGATTATTGTCGCAACTGTGATATCTTCCAAAGAACTAAAAAGTCATCACAACGAGATGAAATACCACTAGTACCTCAGATAAATTTACATGCATTTGACAAATGGGCTATTGATTTTGTGGGTCCTATCAACCTACCAAGAAAAAAATAGGACCACAATATATTATCACTGCAACAGATAACTTGACTAGATGGCTTGACTCAATGCCTGTAAAGGATTGTACTGCTGTGACTCATGCAAAAAAAATTTTTAACAATGTTGTGACTAGATTTGGATGCCCAAATATTTTTATAAGTGATCAATGTTGAAATACTAAGAGGGGGGTGAATCAGTATTTGTATAATAAAAAAAATTTAATCAAAAGCAAGTTGTTGATCACCAATCAAGATATATCATTAATGTGTATGAAAATAACAAGCTTCACAGTACACAATAATTTTTGACGTGGAAACCCAAGTCCTGGGGGTAAAACCACATAAGCCTTTTTAATAATAGTTTTTTAGAAATAACTATAAGGAGGAAACAACCCCCTTATTACAATGACTTCAATTTTCTAGCTACAACTCGAAGGAGGATACAACCTCCTGATTTACATGATTCAAACTGAAGGAAGCTACAAATCCATATTTCTACGGTTTCAACCAGAAGGAGGCTACAACCTCCTTTCCTTTCCCCGTCCTGCCACCCAGATAAGAAAGAGATTACCGATCCTATGAACTTATCAAACCAAACTATGAATGTGTTGTCGATAACCTCTGCACTCTGATCACTTCCAAATCATCCCTGTATACCAAAAAGTCATTTCACTGCTATACACTACTCATGTACATCATTGTACACCTCATCATACACAATTACTGAATAAGTAATTCTGCTCTGCTTTCACTGAACATAAGTCATGCATTGCCATGCATCATCATCATATGTATGCATCATCGTCATAGGGTATGCATTGTCATCATCAAATATACATCATCATCATATCAGTTTTCACCGTGTATGCATCATCAACATCAAGTATACATCATAGTGCACAGGAGAGCATCATCACACTATGTATGCATGCACATCATATTGTATAGGACTACATCAACATCATAGAGAATAAATCATTATCACGTGCATTATCATCATAAAGTGTATCATATCATAGCATCAAGGTATGCAACATCATCATCATCACCTCCATAATTAATTCATATATATATATATATATATATATACCAATATAGAGGCTCACATACTAAGATCAAAGATGAACTCTATACATGAGAGATATGTGCCATTACAAGAGAAACCCAAAAGCATGAACCATACATTTTCAAAGATCACAGGATGAAGAAAAAACTAAAAAACCAAAACAAATTCTAGATCATGTCACCACATATACCTCGTAACAATATTTCCAACGTGCCAAAAATTTTGTAATTACGATTCCGTATGAGAAAGCTATGCAAATTTTAGCGAAGATGCCCAAAAACTTCTCCTCCACATAGTTTCGCATTTTCTCCAAGAGTTGTGAATTACCAAAGAGAGACTTGATTGATGAACAAATGAAATGTTTGATATTCTATTTATATAGGTTTTGGAGGAAATTTAGTACCTCAGACTGGGCCAACATGCAATTCAAAATTACAAATAATTAAATTCTCTTTTGTTTGGTTGGCTAACCCAAAAAGGTGGGGTACACCAACTTCAAAAATTCATATCTCTTCAACCGTGAGTTATAAGATGTTGCACATCTCAACTAAAATGGATTGATGAGGACTATCTCCTTATGATAGGTTTATTTGAAAATTCTTGGTATAATACCCTTAACTTATTCAATTTGTTCAGGACTTCAAATATTCCACACATAAAGGTGTGTAAGACCATGTTACTTTATGCATAAGTTCCAAGGTCAAAGGATTTAATGGAAATCATCAAAGGCATGAGCGATTCAATGGTATTCACATCCACATACTTAACATCAACAAGGATTTCTCCACCATATACTCATCATATCAAGGGTATCAAGTACCCCAACACCACCAATGTGTGGGGGTGCCTAGACTTCTCCTAGGGTACCATGACCTCATTAAAAAAATGACCATATAATGGGTCATTTGGACTCTTTGAAGTTATACACTTCTTTAACCCACCAAGGAATCTTTCCAGGGTACTAGGGCATAGGTTGTGGTACTTGGGAGTCTAAAGAAACAAATAGGGAACCATAGAAACAACTTAGGGGAACTTAAATGCTCTAAAGGGTGTACAAGGATTTTGGCATTGTCCCAAGGGCTCCAAGGGATTTAGAATTGGGATTGGACAAGGTAAATTGGTCTCCTTTGACATTTATGGACTTCTAACCCTGAAGGGATCCTCAAGGGGCACCAAGACACACCGACACACCCTTGTTGGTATCAATGACAATTTAGTCAACAATCTTCCCCTTTGTCATTGATGACAACTTCAAATCCCCCCTTAGAAAGAGCTTCCTTTATTCACAAATATACCCCTTTGAGCATCCTTCCGTTACCTTCCTTTTTAAACTTTTTCTCCCCCTTTGGAATCAATGGAAAAGGGTACTCCTTGTAGTATTATTGCTTCCCCTGTCATGTTGATCTGTTGTTTAAGATGGATCAATATAGAAGACTACCAATCATTGATCTATAGAGCCTTTGATGTGACTTATTTAGATCCATCTTCCTTTCCGATTTTATAATCGGTTATCATAGGATTACTCACATGTTTACAATCTTCCATGTGGAATTTCTTTAACATTTCCTTGATCTATTTTATTTGAGCAATAAAAATGTCTTCTGTTCATTGAGATATATGAAGACCCAAAAATAAGGTTAATTAAATGAGCAATGACATTTCAAACTCTTTATGCATGTCCTTAGAAAATTGTTGACTCAATGAATCATCATCACTTCCAAAGATGATGTCAACAACACATAATTCAATGATGAGTATGATGTTGTCGTCCTATTTGATGTACAAATTTCTATCTACACTTTCCCTCTTAAATTTTCATTGTTGCAAGTACCTATCCAATCTGGAGTGCCAAACTCTAGGAGCTTGCTTTAGCCCATATAAATCCCTTTTGAGTCTACATACATAGTCCTTGATTTCTGAAAGTTAAATTCCTTCTGGTTGTTCGATGTAAACTTCTTCTTCTAATTCCCCATTTAGAAAACATGATTTTACATCCATCTGATACAATTTGATGTCTTTGGAGCAAGCATAAGACGATATCATTATGATAGCTTCCATCCTGGCTACCGATGCAAATCTTTCTTCAAACTCTATTTCTTTGATATGAGCATAGTCTTTACAAACCAATTGAGCCTTGTTTCCAATCACCTGTCCATCTTCATTCATTTTGTTTCTAAAAACCCACTTTGTGTCGATCACATTCTTGTTGTTTGGTCTAGGAGCAAGTTCCCATGTTTCATTCTTCTCAATTTTATCTAATTCTTCTTCCATTGCTTTGACCCACTGCTCATCTGTACTAGCCTCTGCAAAAGTTCTTGGTTCATTTGTAGACAATAGAGAGAAGTGTATGTACTCATTTCTTGTGGATAGTCTTCTTCTAGTTCCTATTCCGACATATTTATCACTAATAATTTTATCTAATGGATGATTCTTCTGGCAACTCTTCTTAGGTATATGTTGATCCTTCTGTTATTCTTGTTCCATGGTTGGTTGATTTTGTTCTTCATATAATTATTCTTCCATTTTAATTTTCTTCATTTCTTTCTGATCGAAAACTTCCTCTTCTTCATCGTCTGATTCTTCAGAGTCTTCTTTGTATGATGTCAGTCTACCCTCATCTATTTTCACGTTTATGCTTTCGATCACATTTTCTAATCTAAAATTGTAACATTTGTAAGCTTTCCTCTTGAATGAATATCCAATGAATATGCCCTCGTCTACTAGAGAGTCAAATTTCCAATCTTCTTATCTTCTCTTTTGATGTAGCACTTGCTTCCAAATATTTTGAGGTGGTGTACATTTGTTGCTCTTCCTATCCATAGCTCATACGGAGTTTTAAATTTTTTTATTTTGAGTAATCCTCTAATGAAGATGTGTACTGCTGTATGAACTGCATGTCCCCAAAAATTTGTCATTCAACTTGGATTCATTTAATGTGGTTCGAGCCATATCCATTACTTATCTATTGTTTCTTTCAACAACTCCTTTTTGTTGAGGATTCCTGGCTACTAAAAAATGTCTCTTTATTCCATGCTCTTCAATTGGATTCATCTGAAGTGGATTCTTCGTCGTTGTCAGATATTAGGCATTTGATTCGTGATCATGTTTCATTCTCGACCAGTTCCTTGAATGTTTTGAAACTTCCAAAATATTATGAATTCCTATTGAGAACACATATCCATGTCATCCCGGTATAGTCATCAATATGTAGCATGAAATATTTTCACCATTCAGTCCTTTTCTCTTAGTTGGTCCACATAGGTTGGTGTGAATGAGCTACAAAGGTTTTGTAGAAGAATGCTCTTTTGTATTGAAATGTACTCTTGTTTGTTTTCCATGTCGGCGCTGTTCACATACAGAGTTAGTAAGCTTTGTAACTTTTGGCAAATTCCAAACTGCTTGGTTTTTGTAGTTCTTGACCAAATTGTCAAAATGTATATTCTCCATTCTTCTGTGCCAAATCCAACTTTCATCTTCTTTTCCCAAGTGACATTTCTCGAACTCAATCTTATCCAACATGTATATGTTGTTGGGGGTCTTGGTGGTTGTGGCTACTAAATTTCCTGATCCTTGATTCCTTATTCTACATCCTTTTGAGTTGAAGAGGATTTCATGTCCTTGATTCACACATCTGAATGACGCGTAGCAAATTATGCTTCATTTTGTCTACAAGCAAGACATTTTTAGCTAGGGAGTTTTTTCTTCCAATCTTTACCGTGCCTTTCCCCAATACTTTTGCTGAATTTTTGTTTCCAAAAGAGACAGATCCTTTATCCTTCTCAATATTAACAAAATCACTTTTGTTACCTGTCGTATTCTTGAAGCAACCGCTATCAACATACCATTCACCAAAGTTGTTGTTCTAAGCTTGAAGAGCAATTCCACATCCGTAGTTGTCCTTGCGTTTGATCCATACCTTGTTGGACATTTCCTCATTTCTTATTGTTGGTATCTTCATTCTGCAATCTCTGGATATATGTCCAAAGTTGTTACACTTGTAACATTCTATTTCTGAACTTAAAGGACCAAACCTGTTATTGTACTGTCTCAGGCTTGTAGGGTTATTACTTGTTTCAAAGTTTCTTCTTTGAAAAAATTTTACAACCTTGTGTCCAAATATTCCACAAATAAAGTAATTCCCATTAAAGAAATATCCATACCTAGGAACAGATGAAGGACTCTTGTTCTTCTAAGACTATGTCTTTCTGCTTTTCTTCCTTTTGGTATGGGTTGTTTTGGTTGGCGTTTGATCTCTTCTTCATTGGTGGATTCCTTGACAACTTCTGCATAACTTCTCGGTTTTTCTTATTTACTTGTCGTCATTGAGCTTGAGGCCTCATCGGTATTTTTCTTGTATCCTATACCGGTTTTGTCATAGAAAGGATTTTTATTGCTAATAATCTACTCTAGAATCTTGGATTTGTTTTCATAAATCTTGCTGATATATTTCATCTATAGTTTTGTCTTTAGAGATACTATCTTAGCCTCACGATTTTATTTTTCTATCACACTTTCCATCAGTTGTTTAGTAAGAGAGTCTTTGATTATTTTGGATTCTTCTAGTTTAACCTTTAAGTCAACAATGATTTGTTCAAACCTGTGTGCTTATTCCTTAAGTACCATGTTCTCCTTCCTGACTTTATTTAGTTCTTTTAAGGCGCTTACAAGTTCTGCTTCAAAATCTACTTCACCTTCAACTTAAAATTCTTCATCAACATTAAGATCCTCATTTGATTTTATTTCCATAAAGAGTACCTTATCTGGTTCACTATCATCATCAAAGTCACTATTATTGTCATTGTCGAAGTCCTCACTGGATGAGTTGTTATTCCTTTTTGTATAGAGACTCAGTATTCCTTGCAAATTTTCCTATGTTCTTATTATTGTAATTATTGAGCTTTTTGTAATGTTTGAAGCTGCCATATTCATCACTATCTGAGTTATTTGCATATGGACATTTAGAAGCAACATGACCTATCTTTCCACATGAAAAAAAATTTAAGAGGTAGCTTACCTTTGTATTTCCTAGTACCCCTCTTCAATCTTTGTACGAAGTTAGATATGTCCTCTTCATTAGAAGCATCACTTGTTGACTTTTCCTTTCTTGATTCATTCTTCCCATCTTATTTGGAGGAGACCTTGAATGTTTCTTCCTTTCTTGATGTGTCTTCATATTCAATTCTCATTTCATAGGCCAATAGAGTCCCATGTAGCTGATCTATTGTCATAGTATTTAGATATGTTCTTTATTCTAGGGAAGAGAGCTTTGGGTTGAACCTTTTGGTAAGGGTTTTTAGAACTTTTCGAAAAACTATGGCCTCCTCAACTTCTTCTCCCAAACCTCTGATGGTATTCACAAGTTGATCAACTTGAAGAATATAGGCTTCTATGTCTTCATTTTCATTCATCCTTAGTTGTTCAAATTTTCCTCTGTATGTTTGAAGTTTGGATTCCTTGACTTTTCTATCTCCTTCGTATGTGGTTTGGAGTTTGTCCCACATTTCCTTTGCAAAGGGGCAATTCATCACTTTGTTGAAGACATATTCATTTATAGAACCTAGAAGGTGATTTTTGGCCTTTGAGTTGTTGTTGTATTGATCCAACTCAGCTGCATCTATTGGTATGATTTGTGGTACCTTGTACCAATTCTCGATATTTTTCTATATTTCTATTCCTTGAGATTCTATGAAGGCTCTCATCCTTATACTCTATAATGCATAGTTGCTCCCATAAAACAAGGGTGTTCTAGTTTTTATTTGTTTAACAAACTTTCCCATGACTTCCTTCCAGCAGTTAGTTTGTTTCGAAGGAACCCGCTCTGATACCAATTGTTGAAATACTAAGAGGGGGGTGAATCAATATTTGTGCAATAATAAATTTTTAATCAAAAGTAAGTTGTTGATCACAAATCACAACATATCATCAATGTGTATGAAATTAACAATCTACACAGTACACAATCATTTTTAACGTGGAAACCCAAGTCCAGGGGGTAAAACCACGGAATCCTTTTTAATAATAGTTTTGCAAAAATAACTTGAAGGAGGAAACAACCCCCTGATTACAATGAATTCAATTTTCTAGCTAGAACTGGAAGGATGCTACAACCTCTTCATCACACTATGTTATGCATGTACATCATGTTGTATATGAGTGCATCAACATCATAGAGTGTAAATCATTATCACATGAATTATCATCATAAAGTGTATCATCTCATAGCATAAAGGTATGAAAAATCATCATCATAGCCTCCATAATTACTTCAAATATATATACCAATATAGATGCTCACATACTAAGATCAAAGCTGAACTCTATCCATGAGAGACATGTGTCATCACAAGAGAAACCCAAAAGCATGAACCATACATTTTCAAAGATCACAAGATGAAGAAAAAATTAAAAAAATAAATAAACTCTAGATCATGTCACCACATATCCCTCTTAACAAGATTTCCAACGAGCCAAGAATTTTGTAATTCCTATTCCGTATGAGAAAGTTATGCCAATTTTAGTGAAGATGCCCAAAACTTTCTCCTCCACATAGTTTCGCACTTTTCTCCAAGAGTTGTGAATTACCAAAGAGAGACTTGATTTATGAACAAATGAAATGTTTGATATTCTATTTATATATGTTTTCGAGGAAAATTACTACCTTAAACTAGGCCGACATGCAATTAAAAATTACAAATAATTAAATTATTTTTTGTTTGGTCGTCTGACCCAAAAAGGTTGGGTATACCAACTTCAAAACTTCATATATCTTCAACTATAAGGAGTTAGAAGATCCTCCACATATCAACGGAACTGGATTTAGGAGAACTACCTCTCTATGATGGGTTTATTTTCAAATTCTTGGTATAATACACTTAAATTATTCAATTTGTTCAAGACTTCAAAGATTCCACACAAAAAGGTGTCAAAGACCATGTTACTTTATGCATAATTTCCAAGGTCAAAGGATTCAATGGACATCATCAAAAGCATGAGGGATTCAATGGTATTCACATCCACATACTTAACATCAACAAGGGGGAGGTATCCACCATATACTCAACATATCAAGGGTATCAAGTACCCCAACACCACCAAGGTGTGGGGGTGCCTATACTTCTACTAGGGTACCATGACCTCATTAAAAACAAAAATGACCACATAATGGGTCATTTGGACTCTTTGAAGTTCTACATTTCTTTAACCCAATAAGGAATATTTCTAGGGTACTAGGGCATAGGTTTTGGTACTGGGGAATCCAAAGAAACAATTGGGGAACCATAGAAACAACCTAGGGGAACTTAAACACTCTAAAGGGTGTACAGGGATTTTGGTATTGTCCCATGAACTCCAAGGGCTTCAGAATTGGGATCGAAAAAGGCCAAAAGGTTTCCTTTGGCATTGACGGACTTCTAACCCTGAAGGTCTCCTCAAAGGGAACCAAGACGAATCATTACACACCTGTTGGAATCAATGACAATTTAGTCAAAAATCAGTGCACACATATTTCAATCAGTTGATATATGAATTAACTAAAGAATTCCATATTCAGCACAGGAAGACGACACCATATCTGCCACACATGAATGGTGTTGTTGAGGAATTCAACAAAATTGTGGAGAATGCATTGTCAAAGATATGAAATGTTCAAAGAAAGGATCGGGATCAGAATATATCTATGATACTATGGGCTTATCAAACAACCTATAACAAGTTGATAGGACAAACTCCGTTTAGGCTAGTTTATGGACAAGAAGCTGTCATACCAATGGAATACATATTACCCAGTCTAAGTATATATGCGATTACTGAAATGACAGATGTTGGCACTATCAAAGAAAGATTGTTGCAGGTTGTGCCGTTGGAGAAAGAACACTTTATCATAGGCTATCATCCAAATGTCGATAAGGAGAGACATAAATATTCGTATGACGACATATTAAAAACAAGGAGTTTCACGTTGGATATCTTGTCCTCCTATACGACAATAAGTTTTTGAAGCATCTTGTCAAGCTTCTACCACATTGGATAGGACCGTATATCATCATTCAGATCACTAAAGGAGGAGTAGTGAAATTGCAGAAGTTGGATGTAACACCTTTCAAACAATTGGTGAATAGAATTCAACTAAAGCCTTACCAGGATAGCTGTAATTTGGTCGACTGAGAGTTAAAAAAACAATTATGAATGAAAAATGAAAAGAGAGAAAAGACAAAAGACAAAGAAAAAGAAAAAGACAAAAAGTCACATATTTATGAGTGTTATGTCACAGACGATATTTCTGTCGTGGAAAAATAAAAGTTGTTGCAAACTCTTTGTCTGTTGCAAAAGAAAAAATGTTGGCACAAACTCTCTATATCTCACAAGGAAAGAACTGTGTCACCGGACATATGCATGTCATAGGAAAAGAATTGTTGTCCCACAATGAATTTTGGTCATAAGTGACAGCTGGATAGCAGTTAATTTGAGGAAAAATGATATTTTGGCGGCACGGTTTTTGGTCACTTCCATAATTAATGAACAATAAATACCATGGAATTGATAGGTGAAGTGATGGCTTGATTGACGGTTTCCTGGTAATGATTAGAAATATTGCTCCATGTGACGGAAATCACTGGCACCTTTTAATTTATTGCATGATCATGCGAATGAATGGATGATTGAATGAGTAAACATATATCATCTTTGCACCAAAGCTTCACTCATTCTATTGCATCCGACTGAGTACGCTAAGATATTTTTCTTCAACTATAAGAGTCGAAGGAATTTTTCACATAGTATGGTCATTTCAATCTCCAGTACAAGCATTGTTCAAGAATAAGGTGTCTAGAATCCTTCACCTACGCCCATTATGGAAGACAAAAAAACATTTGTTCCACCATCACCCATGGATACAGAAGAAGCTGCATAGTCACCACTAATTCTTGAAGTAGTATTTGATGGACACACTAGTTACACTTAGAGCGGGGGTGAATCAATGTGCACAACTTCTATTACCTTTTCACTTTTATTAACAATCAAAAACTTATTCAATATTATGCATTATCACATCATCATTATATCATCATCATATCATCATCACATCATATTATAGAATGAAACAAAGAACACCATATTTTACGTGGAAACACAAGCCCTAGGGGAAAAACCATGAAAGGCTTTGTAATAGTTTTCCAGAAATAACAAGAAGGAGGAAAAATCCCCCTTTATTACAATGACTTTAGTTATCCATCTACAATTAGAAGGAGGCTACAACCTGAAGGAATCTATAATTCCCTAGTTCTCCAGCTACAACCGGAAGAAGGATACAACCCCCTTTCCTTGCCCCGTCCTGCCACCCTATTATGAAGATAGAAACTACTGAAACACAATCGCATTGATCCTCCGGACCTGCTAATAAAAACCTGTACTACACTTCACAATCTATACCACATTGCATAACCATTTCCACTACTAACCACTGCTCATCATTTGATCACTACTCATCAACCAATCATTGTCAATTGCATCACACTGCTCATCAAGTTGTATCAATCAATATGTTGCTCACATCAACTGACTCAGTCAATCTAAGTATGCACACTAAACTCAGTCCACTTGGGTAAAACCAACTACTCATACAACTCATCCAATCTAATTCAAACCAACTGCACATAAGGCAAATTGTGCCAATATTTCTCAACTGAACCAACCTATACCAAGATGCTTGTGTACATGTGCTAAATCAATCATATACTTGTGTTAATCTAATCAAGTTATCTGATAGTAAACCAACCCTTCTTACTTGGCCTAGTTCATCAAGTAAGAGACACATTTGAGCAACCAAGATACTTCACATACAGTCAACCAAACTTTGTCAAATCACACTCAGCTCAATGACCCCACAACCAACCTCAATCACAATCAAGGAATACTTGAAAATTAAACATGATATACCTCAACCAACTAACCTCATCCAAGAAGATAAGACTTAACCAACTATGTCAAACTCATCTAGTCTCATAAATTCTTGGACACAAAAGGATTTTTCACTCCACTCAAATCAAGTCAACAAATTAATAAAATATCAAGAAAATAGTCAATTACAATACTGTCAAAGGTTTTCATTAGCAATCAATAACAATCCATATCCACTTAGGTAAAATACACAATGATCAACACTTGTCAAAATAGTTTTCAAAGAAAACACGTAGGTTGATCAAACAAATCACTCACAAGATCTATTACTTGGATGTCAACTTCTCATTCAATACTACACTATACAACAGTCAAGATAAGCACCAAGATCTATGCCAACAATATCCAAGATAATCATCAAGATTTATATAAATATCACATTAAGATATATTCCAAGATAAGAATCACCATAAACTCCATAACATGTTCAATTCCTTCAAGGATATATACCAATATATAGTGTCACATACTAAGATCAAAGATGAACTCTATTCATGAGAGACATGTGTCATCACAAGAGAAACCCAGAAGCATGAGTCATACCTTTTTTAATATCATGAGATAAAGAAATGGTAGACAAACAAAAATAAACCCTATATCATGTTATCACATAGCCCTCATAACAATATTTCCAACGAGCCAAGAATTTTGTAGTTTTGATTATGTATGAGAATGTTATGCCAATTTTAGTGAAGATGCTAAAACATTTCTCCTCCACAAAATTTCGCACTTTTCTCCAAGAGTTGTGAAATTCCAAAGAGAGAATTGATTGATGAAAAAATGATATATTTGATACTATATTTATATAAGTCATGGAGGAAATTTAGTACCTCAAACTAGGCCGACATGCAATTCAAAATTGTACAAATAATTAAATTCTCTTTTGTTTGGTCAGCTCACCCAAAAAGGCGGGGTACACCAACTTCAAAAATTCATATCTCTTCAACCGTAAGGAGTTATAATATTCTCCACATATCAACTAAAATTGCGTGATGAAGAATGTCTCCCTATGATGGGTTTATTTGCAAATTATTGGTCTAATACCCTTAAATTTTTCAATATGTACATGAGGGTGCCAAATACTATACCACCAACTACAAGAGTTTCAAAGTCTTCTTCAACATATCAAGGCACGTCTGTGGGCTCTACCTCCATCAACATCCCAATAGCCATATAACCACAAATAGGACCATACATCATCATGGTTCAAGACCCAAGGAACCACATGAAAGGGTTTCAAGGACTTTTTCAAAGATATCATATAATATTTAAACACGACAATTTCCCTAGACTTCAAGCCCATCACATAGGACTCCATCACCAAGTGATGAGGGAATCATGACCAAAGATTCCATCATATCAAAGGCTCCAACAATCATGGTATTACAAACCACCATATGTATGGATTCCAATACCCAAATCATTTCCAAATGCACCATCAATGATCATATAGTGTCCAAGGGTCATCATGCTGCCATGTATGTGGGTGTTAGACATTCTCATGCATAATGACCATCTCCAAGGTTTCCATGACCCCAACAAGTGCTATATAGGCATCAAGATCTTCATCAAGTGTTCCAAGTCTTCATCAAGTCATTAATGACCACATTATCACCTTTAAGGGGACAAGGATCATTAAGCCATCAAATGTGGGCCCAAGGGATTCTTCAGGGATTTTTCATCAAGCAAGGGGCTTCATAGGCTTCTTCAACCACACCAAGAGAACTGCAAGGGTCAATATCCATCATGACATCACCTGTGGAGTTTCTATACCTTATCATGGGGTACCGTGACCTCAATAAACACAAATGACCACTGAAAGGGCCATTTGGAATATTACAACTTCTTCAACACTTTTTTAGGGTACTGGGGAATAAGTTGTGGTACTGGGGAACCAAAGAAACAACTGGGGAGCCCTAAAACATCTTTTGGGTACTTAAAAACTCTAAAAAGTTTTTAGGGATTTTGTCATTGTCCCAAGGGCTCCAAGGGATTCAAACTTGGGCTTGGACAAGATCAAAAGGTATCCTTAGACACTGACACTTACTTAACCCTCAAGGGCTCCTCAAGGGGCACCAAGACATGTTGGCATCAATGACCATACACTGTTGGAGTCAATGACAAATTAATCAACAATATTATGACCAAACCCACCTAGAACGTCAAGTAAGAAATGGGTTGGTCCTCACAAGAAGGAAACAACACCTCCACCAGTTGATGAAGAAGCAGGATCTGTATCCCTACTTCCAGACTATGTCCCACTAAAGCTAGTAGATTCGCCTATTATTAGAATTAGGAAAAAATTCAAAGTATCCATTGGTAACACCTGCCATACCAAAAGGAGTTCGGGTAATAAAATATATTATTTCGAACTTACAGAAGATGGGATTTGTAGACCACGACTTGCACAAGTTTTCATAATTGGAAATGAACAGACATATGGTTAGTGTCTGAGAGACAGAGGATGGCCCTATATACATAGTTCCAATGGAATGGAAAAGAGGATTTGATTAGTTTGGATTACTGTCACTGATGCAAATGCCACATTTTTGTCGCATAGCATAAGTGAATGCATGTGTTAAGCATTTTCTCGTATCATTCCATGGTGGATGTCTATGGCTTAACTGAAAGATTTCAATAGATGCCGAGTTTATAGCATCAATCACCAGGCTTCCTCTTGCAGGTCGATCCAAAACCATTTTTCGCTGGGAAAGACCAAGATACAACATGGACAAATAAGTTAAAAGAGAAGTATGACCTGGAAAGAGACATGAGAGGCTTTTCTATCACCTCCATCAATGGTACTACTATTATGTTCATAGCTAAAGCCTTATCTATCAAGTTACTGTGGAATATTTGATCGAACCAGTGCACCGTAGGAATAATTGTTGCGGTAGAGCAGTATGCGATGGGTGTTCAGCTCAATTGGCCGCACTTTCTACTAAATGAATTGTTAGAACAGGTAGAAGAGGTATGGGAAAATGGTATCCCATTTTATTATTCATGGCTATTAATTTTGATTTATTTCATCGCATGGGAAGAACCACCAAAATACCAAGGGGTAGATGTTCCATTCCCATGTAGAGGAGCTCGATACCATATTCTCTGGTTCGTTAAGAAACTACCTGATAGGAAAACATACACCAATATATAATTCTTTTTACAATGAGAGGAACTTATATATTTTGTTTGGAAGCAAGTCAGAACCACCAAGATGACTTTTAAGTGGTTTTGAAACATTATCATATTTTCGATCAAGGCCCATCATATGTTTTTGGAGCCTCAACGGGACTCACAGTCACAATGTTTGGCCACACAATGTCAACTATCTACTACTGAAATTGATGCCATTGTTCAATATTTTCCAACATAATTGAGAGTACATATCGTAGAGGGCCAAATCTATACCGAAGAAGAGTCGTGACAGGATGACCCGTCAACAAAGAAGAATGGAAATTTGGGAGAAGATCCACCACTAGAAGAAAATCCAAAGAATCCTCCTATTAACACTAAGAATGAATCCAATATGACCCCAACATATCTAGTGTTGGGGGATAAGATGAAGCGGTCAAATAAGTCTGTGCAGGGTCATAAGAAGAGGAAGGATTACAAATTATCTAGAGATGTTGGCCTTACCAATGATGATCATACACTTTTGACATATGCAATGGCAGAAGTCGTCAATGAAAGTTACAGAAATATAGATGAGTGACAGACAAAATTGACAAGCAGTATAACCGATTTACTGCAGACGATCTGTAAGGCAGTAAAATAAGTTCGAGGGGTAGTCGACCATACGCCATACTTTCCTGAGTCGCAAGACCAAGCTGGAACATTTGAGGAGTGTCCCAGTGATGCATCGACACCAACTACACCAATAAGGGTTCCAATAGTGGGTTAAGAAATTGACTTAGGAACATTAGAGCTCAATACCATTGTCAAATATCTAGGCCATGTCACCATGGATTTCTATGAACTAACGATGAATGAAGTACATGTTGTTCATAATGCTACAGTGGCATGAATGAAAATCAAAGAGTAAGCGTTGGTTCCTCATGTCAAGTCCTCACACATAAATGTCAATAAGCTAAAGAAAACAATCGAGGACACAGAACATAAATATAAGACTTGGGAAGAGGACAAGCACCGGCTCGACATGGCTGTTACACTCACTTATACAAATTTTACCTATGAAGGCATCATACCTAACATGTTTTCTGAAGACAAACTCTTTAGACTTGGAAAAGTTGCAGAGAACCTTCGCAAGAGACTCATGGAGTTGGAATCACAAGTGAATCCTCGTACACCTCTAGAGATACTAGAAGAACTAAGAAAAGAAGTAACTGAGGCTGTGACAAAGATCAAAGAAGCAGAGGCACTTTATGCCAAAGCAGTCAAGCAAGTTTCTCAATCATGGGAAGCTTTGATCGACAATGAAGAATTGGAATAGGTAATGGAGCAATTGCATACTACCGAGGCATACTTCAACAAATTGAAGAATGGTCTGAAGAAGTTGCTGATAGTAGAGAAAATGGCTAAGGATGTCGACATGAAGAACCAGCAGCAGTAAGTAGCACAACTACGAACACAACATAAAAAGAGAATCGATAGGATCACAGAGTTACAAGCAGAAGCAGAGAAATTTATAGGTATTATTCAACTTGTACATGAAAAAGTGTGACAAGACTTGGGGTCAACATGACTAACAACTTCTAAACACATCAGTTTCGAACTTGTGAAAAAGGTTAAGAAGGTAGAAACAAAAGTGCAACAAGAAACTGAACAAGTAGTGAAGATATTTCAAGATTTTCAAAGCAAGTTCGCAGTAATGGAGATTTCAGAATAATATGGCGTAGGATGATCCACAGGTGAGTGTTGGGAATCTGTTGGACCTAGGAAAAGTTAGACAAGATCCTTCCATAATTCTTCTCAGGAAGATGAATATTCCAGTCACGTGATGAAGGAAGATGCGACAAAGGAAGCTACGACGGGTGTTAGGTTAAAACGAGCATCATTAAATAACAATATGAGCGGGAAATAAACATTATCACAAGCAACCACATATAGACACACAATATACCCTGGAAACCCCATGCGGGGAAAACCAGCACCAATGAATATCTTCATTACATGGCCAAAACCGGCCATTCGAGCCAAGCGAGCTAGCCACCGCTCACCTTCAGGCCACTTTACAATGCAGTCTCCTCAAGCCTTATAAAGGCTTAATCACATGCATGGGACAATACCATGGGCTACAACAAACCATGTGCAAGACCTAAACCACCTTTGAATTAATCCCGAGTCAAGGTTAACCCTAACAATCCCCCCTTTAAACTTGACTTGGACTAATCACCAACTCCCCTCAAATATTTACTGAGGAATCTTACATACACCCCCCTATCACCTAGGTCTATCTCCTGACTTTACTGGTGAGTTACCAGGGGTATGCATGCCTTACCAGGTCTTACAGCCATATGCCCATTTACATGCAAACCGCTCCATTACATTTTTTTTCATGTGCCTTCATGGTGACTGCACCATCACCATCCGTTGCTTCATCCTCTCGCTTTCCATGCTCACTTCCTTGCTCGTCTTTTTCCATGCTCCCTTTGTACCTACATCCAAACTCTGTCATTGATGTCCATATAAAGAAAAATCCATCTACCGGATTACATCGGTCATTGGCCACTGTGACAGCCAGTTCTCTAGGAATTCTCTTCACATACATGGCTCATCAATATTGGTCCCAAAACTGAGATTAAACAACCTCACATTTCTCCCACAATCGAAGACTCAACCTCTCTGAATCCACATCAAGCTAGGCTCTGAGTACACCTGCCACCCTCGTACCTACCTAGTGGTTCATTCCACACTTGATGCAACGTCCCTTCTTTGCGCATAAGAGGGATACCTTGTGCTTTTAGCATCCAGAGAAATCCAAACTTGCCTACGGCTAAGTTTCACTTGGACCCAAAAATTACTGCTAGGGTGTCGGGTACCACCGAACATGCACCCCACAATTTGATTGAACATAGAAACACCAACGAGCATAACCAAGCCAAACCATGGCTCTGATACCAGTTGTTAGGTTAAAATGAGCAACATTAACATAAAAATGAGTGAGAAATAAACATTAAAACAAGCAACCACATATAGACACACAATATACCCTGGAAACCCCATGCGGGGAAAACTAGCACCAATGAAGATCTTCATTACATGGCCAAAACCGGCCATCCGAGCCAAGCGAGCTAGTCACCGCTCACCTCTAGGCCACTTTACAATGCAGTCTCCTCAAGCCTTATAAAGGCTTAATCACATGCAATACCATGGGACAATACCATGGGCTACAAAAAACCATGTGCAAGACCTAAACCACCTTTGACTTAATCCTGAGTCAAGGTTAACCCTAACAACGGGAGCAATCGCAAAAGAAGGAATCACGACAAAAGAAAAATAAAGCAAGTCGAAAAGAAGAGTGTGACTAATTTTGGAAAGAGTTAGTTAGACTAAAGGCTTTCTTTTAGTAATAAATCATGATTGTATTTTGGGATGATAGTGCCTATTTTAATATATAACTAAATGTATTAAATTTGAAAGATAGCCTGTCAACTGATAGTTGTGTGTCATTTGATGATTTGTTCAAGAAATGTAAAGGAATAAAATATTATAAAAGCATGAAACCAAGCTATGTGTGGGTCGGTTGTTGATTAATGATAGATATAATTGCTGAGTCATAGAATCTATCCAATATGTGTGTGGATCGATGTTTCATTAAAGAAGAGAAGAAACACATAGAGAAAGAGAGAGACCAAAACCATAGAGTATGAGACGAGAGAAGAATGTATGAATTGTAAAGAATATATAAACAATAGTATACAAGCTAAGTGCGTAGAACAATGGTGCTAAACTATTTCTCATGCCAGATGAAGAGCACCTTTGCGGTTTTTCTCGGACGGGATTCCACGTTATATCTCATCTCTATGAGCCTTTGATATGTATGTTTATATTGAATGCATGTATTTTGTGAATGTGTTAATCATAATATGTCACACAACAATTGATATGAAAATGCTCATATATATATGTGTGTGTGTGTGTGTTGCACAACTGATAAACTAAATATGTGCTAAATACTTTATGTTAAATACTGCAATATGTATCGACGAACTAGTAGATAGTTATCTTGAATGAATAAGTGCAAAAAAAAAGGTATAATTCCCAGTTTTGGGTGAGTGATTTGATAAGTACTAAAAGAGTGAAATCCCCCACATAACTATATAAACCTCGTTCTAGAAATTCCCATAAGATATCTTGGGTGATACTTCATCTGCGTCATAGGTGTTTCTGATGGAGTCCTTCTCTGTCGGCCAGATATCTTGGGATTTGTTGATGAACAATGGATCTGAACCTTGGTCAACCGAAAGTACGCCAACACAATAGAATATAAAACACATCAAAACATGACTCAAGCAATGTAAGGACATATTTGGAAACATTTTCCAAGACAAGTAATATCTATACTCTAGAATGGTGGAGAGCTAATAAAGAATGATTTAGGGTGGGTGAACACACGCTATAGAAGAATCCAGTTCTAGGAGAATCATAGGTCATATCATGATCAATCATGATACCAAGAACACTCATTAACAATTTGTTGACAATACTGTCCTCATGGGACAACCCTTGGTCAAAGAGTCTAAACCTTTAAGCAGGTTCTCAATGACTTCCTAGAAGCCTCAAGCACATCTATTAACGAAGAAAAATCACAATTTTTCCTTTTTTAATGCCCCTCTCATGTCTGAGAGAAATATTAATTGGATCCTAGGATTATGGAACAAATCCTTTCCATCCAAATATTTAGGAACCCCCCTCATAGACTTTGCTATCAAGCAGTCATCCTGGAAATATCTGCTTTCTAAATTGGAGAAGATTTTGTCATGTTGGGCCTTTTGTACACTAAGCTTGGAAATATTCCAGTCCTTGTTAAATTACTTCTTCAATCCATTCCCCTTTACCTATTCTCTGTTATGGAATCTTAATGGAACAAGCTCTTATCAGAAATGGGCTCTGGTAGATTAGGTAAATCATTTCCCCCCCTTAACTCATGGGGGTCTTGGATTGTGTGACCTAGAGATAAGCGATAAATTAACGGGAGCCAAGAATTGGTGGAGATGGGACACACACGAAAATGAGACATGGGAAATGTTATGGTATATGAAATATACTCGTGAAATACAAAAATATGAGTTAATTAGAATGGATGGGAACATTCTGAGATCCTTGATATGGAACTCATCCTCGATAAATAGGGACATGATCCAAAAGCATTACTTCTAGTAAATCAAATATGGAAACTCAACTTTGTTTTGGGAAAACCCTTGGTAGTAATTCCCCAAAGTGGTAGAGACACACTCCAAAGAAAATTTTAGGGGTGAAATTTAGCTCATGAGATATTTGTTTACCTTTTTCTAAAAAACGATTCGCCAATTTTCCTTCTTTTTCAAAGATGATTCACCCAAATTCCATGGGATAATTTTTTAACTCTAAAAATAGCCAAAATTGTCCAAAAAATATATAAAGTCCTTAGAAATTTGAATATTTTTTCAAAAACAAATTGCCAAACATTTTATGGTTTCAAATTTAAGTATTAGTAAGATTTACCAAGTTTTTACACTTTCAGAAAATTATGGATCCTTAAAATCTTCCATGAAGTCTCACTCCATGCCACACACACAACATGTTCAAGGGAACAGTGGCATGACGAAGATCAAACACTTTTTGAATCCTTAAGGGAATCAACAAGATCAATGATCTTGGAAACATCCCACCCACTAGGTAGCTAAGAATAGAGAGACCTGAGAAGAGGATTGGATAGAACTACAACAATGTCATTTAAATATCAAGTTTGGTTTAGTTAAGCTTTGTTGTGGCTATCATTGCCAGAAAGATATTAACTTGGGATAATATTCTCAAGTGACCATGAAGGATAATCTATATGTCAATTGTGTAACACCAACCCAAAATCCATTGGTCACCTTCTTGATGACTACACTTATATGACCACGCTATGGGATAGATGCACCACTATATATCGAAGAACTGATCATGTACATGGAAACCTCTCCTCCACCATAGGGAATTGGTCTAATAATGCTTTCACCAATCCTCTTCTCAATAGGATTTGGCATGTATTCCCATGGTTTCTTATTTGGGAAACTTGGAAAGAACAAACTCATCATGACTTCTAAAAATAGATATGCACTCCAATTTCATTTGGGAAAAAACCAAACACAATATTAAGGAAACTGTCATTCCTCACCCATGGATCGAGCTAGCCCAACAACGATAGATAAAAAATCATCTTTAAAAGTTGGGAAATAAAAATCCATGCCCCATCCTCTACCATCAATAACCAGCCTCCTCAACCATCAATTCTGCTTTTTTTGTCTCCACCACTTCATGGATTCATCAAACTCCACTTTTATGGCACTTCTAAAGGGAATCATGGTCTCGTAGGATATGGAGTGGCCTTCATGAATTAAAATGGAAACATACTGAGGCTTTGACTACTACATTTTTTACCTTTAAGGGGTATTGTCTTACACCCACAAAAGTGACTTTTAGGGGCTATTTTGGCATTAGAGGGGGTTCTGACAAAAACACCCCTAAAGGCACTGATACTAAAAGTTTGTGCTTTTAGGGGCGGTTCAATAGCCCCCCATAGATACCTATAGGGGAGGATTTGACCCCCTCATAAAATCCCTCTTACAAATCTAAGAGGGTGGTCCTGAACCACCCTCTTAAACCCTTTCTTACAAACCTACAGGTGTAGTTCTAAACCCCCCTCTTACAAATCTATGAAGGGGGGGGGGTGTTGGAACTCCCCTATTAAATTCCTACGAGGGTGGTTATGATCCCCCCTTTTAGAAACATACAAGGGAAATTTCAAACCTCCCTATTAGTAACATTTTAGAGCGGTTTAGAACCCCCCTCATAGGAACACACAAGGACAATTTTGAACCCCCCTCAGCAACAACACATGAGGGAGGTTTAGAACCCCCCCTCGTAGCATATTACAAGGGTATTTTTAAACCAAACTCATAAATGCATATAAGGGTGATTATGAACATACAGGGGAAATTTAGAACCCCCCTCATAGTGACCTACGAGGGAATTTTAATACCCCCTTAATGGACTCCTATGAGGGAAATTATAAACCCCCCTCATAGAATTTTACAGACGTGGTGTGGAACCACCAACATAGAAACATACAGAGACGGTTTGAAACCCCCCCTAGATAAAAAAAAATATCTTACCATTAATATAAATCATCATAAAAAATATTTTATTAGAAATACATTGCAATATCATTAGGGAACAGATGAATCAAACCACTAACCTCCTACTTCTAACCCAGCCGCTCTTCCATTGAGATATAAACCTTTAAAGAATGGGGAGAGGAGCAATGTTAACACCCACGCTACATCATTTGTAATTCTAAGAAATACAATAAGATACAAAGATATGTATGCTTAAAATCCAATTTATTTTCCCAAAGACACTAATAAGCAAAAAATATACCATGATCAAGCAATGGAATATACGAAACAATGATGAAATATATTAAAGTGGTCCAAAATAGGGTCATAGAGAACAAGACAATGTATTGATGCATACCTAATATAACCTGAACTTAAGATTTAATCACAAGGACATTATCTTGCGGAACAAATCCATATGATACATTTGATAGCTCCATCATAACTTTTTCCATCCCCAATCATGTTCCTTTTTTTGAAAATTGATGGAGTGTATCTAAAAAAAATAATTTTAAGGGGATTTTCAAAAATATAATAGAATAGAATAAGTAAGGACTTCTTATAACATAAAAATTCCTTGTAAAACAACTAAATCGATATACCAAAAGGATGGAAATTGATGAAGAAGTGTCCTCAGACACAAAATTTTATTAATAAGGAAAAAGAAATTTACATCACACTCACAAGACTCTCATAACATCTCGTAGAGAAGAGAGATAGTTTATATATCTCAATCCTATACTAGAAAGTAGGAAGACAACCAATCAAATAATCACAGGTAAATGATAGGTGTCATTTACAAAGAAACAATCCTATTCAAAGTCTGATTGCTCACTAAACTAATTTATTATTTAATATAATACTAGAAAATACCTAGACAATAAAACTTAGGATTAAGAGGTCTAACATTCCCCCCTTTAATCCGAAAGTTTATATTTACAAATTCCAAGTTCATCTCTAAACTTAATGAATTTTGTTCTACCAATTGGTTTGGTAAAAATATCTAAAGTTTGATCTTCAAATGGACAAAACTAGGCTTGATGATGTCTTTGACGACAAGAGATCTGATGAAGTGATATTTGGTGTCGACATGCTTTGTCTTTAAATGAAAAAATCAATTCATGGCCATCTTTATTGCTGACTGATTGTTGATTAATAAAGTATTTGCTGACTTTTGTGTTACACCAAGATCCTATAATATCCTGCGTAGCCAAACAATCTCACATGTTGCTTCTCTGCTTCTTCTGAAGAATTAGCAATTGTAGGCTTCTTTTTACAACTCCATGAAATTGCTGCTGAACCCAAATTCATTAAGTACCCAGAAGTGGACGTATGATTATCAATGTCTCCGACAAAATATGCAGCTGAATATCCAACAAGTGTAAAGTATTTATATTTCTTGTAAAGAAGACCAAAGTCTTTTGTTCCTTGGATATATATTAACACCCTTTTTGCTAAATTCCAGTGACTTTCCCTTGGTTCCTACATAAACCTTGAAAGTATATAAACTAAATATGGTAAATCTGGGTGAGTATTTGTCAAATAAATGAGGCTTCCAGTCAATTGCCTATACTTTGTACCATCTACCAAATCCCCCCCTTCAAATTTTGACAGTTTCAAATTCTGCTCCATAGGGATAAGAGAAGGTTTACACTCTTCCATGCCAAATTTATTCAATAAATCAATGGCATACTTAGTTTGAATAAGGAAGATGTTGTTTGGACGTTGAGTAACTTCGACTCCGAGATAGTAATGAAGTGTTCCTAAATCTGTCATCTTGAATCCTACTTGAAGTTCTCCTTTAACCTGTTTGATGTGATCTTCATTATTTCCAGTTATGATTAATTCATCAACATAGAGTACAATAATCACAAAGTGTTTGTCTTTCATCCGAAAATACAAAGTATCATTAGATTCACTTCGTTAAAAACAAACTTTTTGAAGGTATTCATTAATTTTTGCATACCAAGCTTGAGGAGCTTGTTTCAAACCATATAAAGCCTTTATGATTTTACAAACTTTATGTTCTTGTCCTTCAACCTCAAATCCTTTGGGTTGAGTCATGAAAACTTCGGTTTTCAAATCACCATTTAGGAAGGAACTTTTAGCATTTATTTGATGTAATTTCCTACCATTTTGTGTAGCCAAATTTATAATTGTTCTGATTGTATTCCACTTAGCTATTGGAGAAAAAGTTTCATCATAATCAATGCCTTCTTGTTGAGCAAATCCTTTAGCTACAGGTATTTCTTTATACGTATCAACTTCTCCATTTGACTTGTACTTTATTCAATAAAAACCCATTTTCAACCTATGGGTTTAACATTAGATGGACAATCAACTAATTTCCAAGTTCCATTTTCTAGTATAGAGTTATATTCACTAAGCATATCTTTCTGCCATTCATTTTGTTTCATTGCTTCAGAAAAAGAATCAGGTTTAGTGGAAGCAAATGCAACATTCGGTTCTTTTGTTGAAGAACTCCTTATTCCTATTTTGTTTACTTCATCAGGATGGACATATTTTAGAAGCTATATGGCCCATTTTGGTCTTTGATGTAGAGTAGATTCCGCACTTGTCTCAGTGTCATCATTATTATCAAAATTTTGATTTTGATAAATATAAACTGAGCTCCTTTTCTGAATTTGAAGATTTTGGACTTGAAGTATCACTATCAAAAGAATTATTCTCATTGCCATTGGAAGGTTGTGAAATTTCTTCATTTGATGAAGGAAAAATCTCAGTTGAAACAAGATCCTTTTCAAACCATCAAGATTGAACTAGTTTGTTTTTTAACTTACCCTTAGTCTTAATGTTTTTCTTTTCTAATCGACTAAGGAGATGATTTATTTCATCTAAATTTGCACTTTCTGTTTCATCAAATTTCACATCCCTACTCACAATAAACTTTCCATAAAAAAGAAAACGATACCCTTTCTTTTGATCAGAGTAGCCAATGAAGATACATTTGATACTTCGAGAATCCAACTTAGTTCTTTTCTCTGTTGGAATTAAGGCATAACAAATAGATCCAAAAACTCGAAGATGTTTAAATTTAGGCTTATATCCATACCAAGCTTCATATGGTGTAACTCCATCCAAAGAAGTTGTTCTCTCCAAGATGAAGTAGGAAATGGTTCTATACTTTGTTTTCCATAGATGCAAGCTTGACATATTGCATTTATCTTTTTGAAAGTGGGAAACCCTTGCACCATTTCTTGTTTTTGAGGTTGAGAGAGACTGTCAAAATTCAAGTGTCCATATCTAACTCTACTATAGCTGTCAAAATTCTAGTGTCCATATCTAACTCTACTGTTCCTTTCATTCTAAGAAGCTTTCCATATTCATACCCTGTCATGACAGTTTTATAATTCTGTTTGATTGAGTTAATTTTAATTGGGCCCATCTCTCATTGAAATTTCATGACCTGCTTGTCTTATTGTTACTAAGGATAGTAATTTCTTCTTTAAAGTTGGAACATACCAAATATTTGATAATAACTTTTCACCAATATCAGGAAGATAAACTTTTACACAACCTTTTCCTTGAGGTGTATGTACAGTGTCATCAACTAAAAAAAATGAATTGAGCGTACGTTCATTGAAAGACCAAAAGAAATATTTTCTAAAGTTCATATGTTGAGTTTCCCCTATATCTAACAACCAAGCATATTCAAAATAAATATTAGTAGATAATAAAGCTTGTGACGGTTAGAGAGATGTAAAAACAAACTCAAAACCACTTTCATCTTCCTTTTTCCCTTGATCACTATCATTTGCATATTGTGTTGAATTTGAAGGTTGTTTATACTTTGGAAGCTTGTTATTCGATGTTCTACAGTCAGCAGCAAAATGACCAACTCTATTACATCTTCTACAAGTGATTTGACTCATATCCCTTCCTGTTTGATTATTTCGGTTTTGTGGTATCTCCGACTGACTTATTCTTATAGAATTTGATCCTTGTTGAAAATTTGACCCTTGGAAATTGTTGTTTCTTCCTTGACTTCGTCCTCTGCCACTACCTTTAAATGAATACTAATCACGACCTCTTCTTCTTCCTCTTGAGCTTTCTCCTTTACTAGAGCTAGTAAAGAGAACATCTTCAACTGACTACTTTTGTTTTCCAAAAGATTTACTATGTTGAGTTAACATCTCACTAAAATAATCAAAAGTGGCATATGTTAACTTATCAGCAATTTGTAGAGTTTCAATGAATTGTTGATAGGATTCTGGTAATCCATTTATCAAAATTGAATTTGGAAAACTATCTTAAAGTTTACCTTATCCTCCCTTAATGATATCTAGGTGAATATTTTTAACTCTAGAAATGTATTCTAATACATCCTCTCTCTCTCCTAATTTTTGACTTAATAATTTCATTTGTAAGTCAATTATCTGAGAAGTAGGTGGAATATCAAAAAGTAATTTAAATTGTTCCCATGCAGTCCATGCTGAGGAAGTATTTTCAATGTGAGTACATTAATGATCAGAAACAAATGAAGGAATTAAGGCTAGTGCCTTCTCATTTTGTAGTTCCCATTTTGCTAAAGTAGTAGCATCACTAGGTTTAGTTGAAGTTACTCCATCAAGTTTATTTGAGTTAGTAAAGAGATTGACTATCTTCGACATGATTGTACAAAGAAGGATGCAAATAAAAACACTCAAGAAGGAGCGCCTTTTTAAGGGCTTGACCTTGACCCTCTAAAAAACCTAGTCAAAAAAGAAATATGAGAGAGTATTTTAGTGACTCTTCTCACATTCGTCTTTAAAAATACAATATCTATATTATAGCTCTAAAATTACAAAGATGTTAAACTTTCAAAATTTAACTTATCTCTCCATTTTTGAAGTGAACAAAAATAATTCAAAGCCTTCAATTTACAAAGCTCCCCCTTAGCCTCTTGCTTTTCTTAAAAAATCACTTTTTACAATATCTAAAAGCCCCTTTTTTTTAATAAAAAGATGAAAATTATATAGTATAAATTAAAAATAATGGTGAAGTCTTGTTAATTTATAAAATTAAAATTGCAGGCTTATGAATCGTAGGCTTTAAGGAAATCAAATGAGATATGGCAGACACAGCAAGGTGTAGGAAATCATTGATGAAGTGGAACGCTGGTGTAGATCGCTGGCTTGGAACGAAGGATTGGATCACACGCTGATAATCACTTTATTTGCTGGTTTTGTTGTTAGGAATCCCAGAGGAATGGTTGCAAGTTAAAGTGGTAATGGAGGTGCTGTTGAATCGATGGAGATACATGACCACAATGCGGCTGAGGTCAGCATTCAATGCTTGGATTCTCAGATGGAGCAACGATAGCCTCTGAACCGATTGCAGAAGCAAGCGCCAACTAAAATACAGTTGAAAAGGCTGCCCGGGATTCTATGGGATTATCTTGCAGGAGTCTTATTCCTTTCTTATCTTCACTAGTGGTATCGCCAGTGGGAGGAAGAGATGGCAGAATGGAGTCGCAGGATGATGTAGAATCAGGCTGGTTGGATCACAGAATGGATCGCTGGAGGAGATCGTTGGTTAGAATCGCAGAGTGGATCGCTAGTTAGATTGCAAAAGATGCAACAGATCGCAGGCTCAAATTGAAGTAGGTTGATGTAAATCGTAGAAGATCGCAGATGAAGAACTGAACGTTGATGTTGAAGGCAGATTTGTCAATCACGCAGGCTTGGAGATCGCTGATCGCAGGCTTGTTCTTGCGTGAAGTCTCAAGGATCGATGGACCGAAGGTCCAAGGAGAAAACTGGATTGAAAGCCAGATTTGGATTGAATGCCAAATATAGATCGTTGAATTCTTTGTTTTAGTAGATCACTCAGATATCAAAACAAAATGATATCAAAATCCATAATTTTACATCCTTTTGATCCAGATTTAAAACATAATAACTCTATATCAAAAAGATTGTCTGAATTAAAAAAAAAAACAGTATTCACCATAGATTTAAAAATTTGTTGAACTAAAAGATCTATAGATCTATGCAACAACATTAAAACATGTGACAATGGATAAATATGCAATTTATCACGACTATTTTTTCTTTATCAATTTGATGACAAAAGTTACCTCCCAAAGAAAGTTGTTGTCACTATAGATTTATGTAACATTAAAACCTGATAAATATGCAATTTATGATGACTAGTTTTTTTTTATCAATTTGATGACAAAAATTACCTCCCAAAGAACGTTGTTGTCACTACATTGATGTTGTGAAGACTAGAACCCTTTGTCAATCCAACATCAATTTATCATGGCTCTGATACCAAATGATAATGAAGTGTCCTTAGACACACAATTTAATTAATAAGGAAAAATAATTTTACATCACATTCACAAGAATCTCATAACATCTTATAGAGAAGAGATCATGTTTATATAGCTCAATCCTATGCTAGAAAGTAGGAAGACAACCAATCATATAATCACATGGAAATGATAAGTGTCATTTACAAAGATACATTCATATTCAAAGCCTAATTTCTCACTAAACTAATTTATTCTTTAATATAATACTAGAAAATACCTAAACTATAAAACATAGAATTAAGAAGTCTAACAAAAATTACCTAAGTATTTAGATTTTTTTGGATCCTTGTTCACTACAAAAATTATAAATTATGCAAAAGTAATCCAACCTATTCCCTCTCTCATCATTAGTCCCCTCTCTCTTGCTACATAATCCTTTAACCATTTGTTCCCCACCCAAAAATTACACAAGGAATGAATTAAGGATACACAAACCTTTGTAATGGTTGTATAACAGAACATCATCAAACTAGTCTGAGAGATCCCTATCATTGACGAACAATATTAAAGTAAATAGGAGACCAAAACTAAGCGTGCAAGGAGAACAATGCCTCTAGCATGAATTGGTGCCCATATACATTGGTAACACTTTATAAAGCACAAATGAATGAATTATGTAAGGATTAGGTATTGAGTGTTTGGGGAAATGGGTATTTGAAGTCTTTATTAAGTATTCATTGATTGACTCAATGACCACCCTATAAAATTAAATCCAACATATGTAAAAAAAATTTACTTACCTCTGCTTTCTCATATCATAACCATGTATCTATTCTTGAATATGTTCCTATTTATCTAGGATTTCAAATCATTGAGTGTAAGTCAAATTTTGTGTTCTCATCTTTAAGAGGGATACAAGTGCAAACAATATGACCATTGTCCCTCTTTGCACTTCTTTTGCATCAAAAGTGTGGAACTAGATTTTATATCCACCACTCTTGAATAGTATATGGGGACAAATTGATGTCAAGACCTTGTGGTTTAATCATTGTGGCTAAGTTGAAGGCTTCACTATCACAAACAATGTGCTTTTCTAGTCATTTAACCAAAGTATAATATTCACATACTTCTATGCAATTGCCTAGACAAGGTCTCATAGGTCTCATATAAGGGGCGATAATAACAATCATATTTCTTTCTCTAATCACACTCATCTCACAATGTAATAGTACTTCAATTCACCCAAGAGGGGGGTTGAATTATTTTAAAATATGAGCTAAGAAAAAAAGCCCCATGGAGATGGTTCAATTCCCAAATTTGGGTTGTAGAGTGACCATAAACAGGTTCCTTACTGTTCTATTTAAACACCTAGAGGGATCTCAAGGGATTGGTTGCAATCAACACTGTTTAGACAAATTGATAGGTAATAACTCCCGATTCATTATTATTCATGGCTAATGCATACATTTATATATTACATGTGATGGTTGAGCTTCATCAACCTTTTCACCTTCCTATGTAACTGTTCAGCTAACTATTTATTTATTTATTTACAATATTATAATCCCAC